>BHFT01030551.1:0-14916 GCA_004320025.1 Laticauda laticaudata | reverse complement strand
TTTTTTTCCCCCGCCACGCTTCCAACACGAGCGGTGGGATGACACGTGTTGACGTGTGAGCGGTTCCCATTCCCGGGGTCTTTGGAGCGAGCGGGTTGCACTTCTTCCAAGCCGGTTGGGGCAGAGTCCCCGTGAAGCGCCAGCCGTCCAGCTATAAAGCTCTTTTAAATTCATGATAATGATGATGAAAATAATAATAAGGTCAAGGTATTTGATTTGATACCTAGGCAGCAACCCGTATCAACCATGAGCACCGGTCACTGGTATTTGATACATTTTTTTAATGTTCAGTTGACTGATTTTCATGTTTAATGAATAAAAGATATTAATAATAAATAACAACAATTTATTCAAGACATGCTAAATTACAAATCACCAAAATATTGAAAAAAGGAAAACAAATGACATCAATCAGCATTCACCTAGGAAAGGTGCTATTATGTTAATATATGTGTTATATATGGGTGTTCTTTTTTAAACACATTTTAAAGGTCCCTCTGTAACGCTCTTAATCCACCACAGAAGAGGAGTTTCATGAGGGCGTAGCCTTTGAATTCATTAATACTAAGAGCTTCTCCCCCCACCCACCCCCCAAAAAACGTTCTTTTTTAAAATCTTAACTCTTCAGAGGAATCTTTTCCAAAATAACCCAATTCGGAGACTGCAGCCTAAAATGCAAATTCTATTCCCTGTGTGCCTCCTTAAACTGACTTTCATTAACCTGCTTTCTGGATTGCCCTAACAGCAGTGTTTCTCAGCCTTCGTGGTTTTAAGATTTGCCAACTTCAAATCCCAGAATTCCCCACAGAGCTGAAGTCTGCAGATCTTGAAGTGGGCAAGGTTGAGAAACACTGCTATCATAAGTTGAGCACCTAACTGAATGAACTTGGTTTGCTTAATTTAACTAAAACCACAGTCGGCTGACTCTTCAATGCGTGGATATCATTTCCTGGGTGAAATGATTTCCTAGTTAAGGAATGCATTTCCATGCATTTCCTAGTTAAGCATGTATAGACATAGATGTATTTTGGGGCTTTTAAGTTTCCATACATGACCCAGAATCATTACTCTGAAATGGGCAGCTCGAGAAATCGTTTAAATCAATCAATAAAAAGATCAGTGCAACTTGCTTCTCAGTTCCTGAGAAAAGAGGAAATCCAAGTAAGTTTTACTTGGTTCCCTGCCTCTTGGCCTGCCTTCTAGAGCCTAAATCTTCATACTTTATAAGAAGGCAGCCCTCCAATGTGTCCTTTCCATTGTAATGTTTTATGTAATTCAGCCATAAGTGACAGTAAATGGAATATCTGGATTCTGAGATTCCAGCTGTGTTCATATAGCATGCTAAATTCTGCACAGCCTGTTTGCTGCATAAGCATTTTATTAGATTTGTTTTAATCCTGTCTTTATTACTTTATATATAAATAACTCAAGGCAGTGAACATACTTAATATTCCTTTCTCCTCCTATTTTTTCCTCCAAGCAGCCCCATGAGGTAGATTGGGCTGAAGGAGAATGACTGGCCCAAAGTCAGCCAGATGGCTTTCATACCTAAAATGGGAGTAGAAGCCACAGTCTCCCGGTTTCTAGGCTGGTGCGTTAACCATTAGGCCAAACCTGCTGTCTAACATAACATACAAATGGGTGTGCAACCACATTTTTGCTCTTCAATAGCAAAAAGTTCCTGAGCAGTGGTGGCACAGTGGTAGAAATCCAGTGTTGCAGGCCAACTCTACCCACAACCAAGAGTTTGATCCTGACAAACTCAAGGTTGACCTTACACCCCTTCCAAGACTGGGAAATGAGGACCCAGATTGTTGGGGGAAATATACTGACATAAATCTCTCAGAGAGTGCTATGAGCCACTATGAAGTGGTATATAAGTCTAAATGCTAATGCTGTTGCTGATGTTCTCCTTGATAATGGTGTATACTATATATATGTTCAAGATCATATTGTGGAAACTGACTGGCTTTCTTCTTTAGCTTAACTTGGAGCTTGAACTTTTCCACACAGTACCTGGCCACATCTTTGATGCTAGATTGAGCTCTCAACCTCCTTTTTGGCAATAATATAGTCCATTTGATGTTAATATATTACATCTGGTGATGTCTATGTATAGCAGCATCGCTTTTCTTATTTGAAGACATTTGTATTGACTTAAGATTTATATTGACTGTTTCCAAGTATGATTTGATTGCTTATTTGTACCCTATGACTATCATTAAGTGTTGTACCTGATGATTCTTGACTCTTGACGAAAGTATCTTTTCTTTTATGTATACCGAGAGTACTTGCACCAAGACAAATTCCATTATGTATTCANACTGTTTCCTAGTATGATTTGATTACTTATTGTACCCTATGACTATTATTAAGTGTTGTACCTTATGATTCTTGACAAATGTATCTCTTCTTTTTATAGACACTGAGAGCATATGCACCAAGACAAATTCCTAGGCAGGGGTTTAGACTAGAAGACCTCCAAGGTCCCTTCCAACTCTGTCATTCTATTCTAAATATATAAAATAAACTGGAATAGATAACATTGATAATACTGTTGATAATAGCGATACAGTTGGATAGATAACAGTGAGAACAATTAACCAGTGGAACAGAAGTTCCCTTCAGAAGTTGTGGGTGGTCGACCACTGGAGGTTTTTAAGAGACTGGACAGCCCCTTGTCTGGAATGGTATAGGGCCATGATAGCAAACCTATGGCACACCGTCGCCCCAGCTCACCGCTGCCGTGCATGTGCATATGCCTCCTGCCAGTCAGCTGGCCTTCGGGTCTCTGCCACGTATGTGTGGGGGAGGGATGCATTCAGGGGGATGTTCATGGGGCAGGACATATGTACTGGGGACACGTGCACATTGCATTTTGGGAGTTTGTGCGCACGCTTTGAGTACTCGGTGCCAAAAAGGTTAGCCATCACTAGTATAGAGCCTCTGTGGCGCAGTGGTTAGAATGCACTACTGCAAGCTACTTCTACTGCAGCCAGCTGCCTGCAATTTGGCAGTTCAAATCTCACCAGGCTCAAGGTTGACTCAGCCTTCCATCTTCCAAGGTGGGTAAAATGAGGACCCAGATTGTTGGGGGCAAGAGGCTGACTCTGTAAACCACTTAGAGAGGTCTGGAAAGCACTGTAAAGCGGTATATGTCTAAGTGCTAGTGCTATAGGGTCTCCTGCTTGAGCAGGGGGGCTGGACTAGAAGACCTCCAAGGCCCTTCCTAGCTCTCATCTGATTCTGATGTTTAGAATAAGTGAATTTAGAAAACAAAATGCAGTAGATGATATGGGCGTATAAATGTGCGTGCTCACATTTTTGGCGAACCGACGGTGGAATTATTTGAAATCCACCACTGGCACAGGTGGAGTAGAAGCATGGATCGTTTGCAAAATTAGGAAGATGTGGTCAGATAGAGTGAAAGGTATTGGTAACCCAAGTTTAGTTGTATGAAAGTGTCTTGACTTTCTGTGGCATACTTTTTACACTTTTTCTGCTCTGCATATCCTAAAAGGAAGTCTGATAGGCCTACACAAATGTGTGTTCATAATGTGCTGTGCCCAGCCACATAGGAACCATATATATTTTTTATTATTATTATTCTAGCTGCTTTCAATAATTGCAATTAAAATTAAAAAAAAATAAAAATTTTCCAGTTTGGGATGTTTTCATTTCTGCTGAAACAGTCTGAACCCTGTTGATAGCAGGTATTCACAGGGCAAAGGAAGCTTCATGTCCGGCTGTTCATTCCATTGATAAAAAAGGGGGAATATTGGCCCATAAATCCCTGGCACAAAGATCAGTGAGCGCTACACTCTTGGCAGCCTCTCCCCCTCCCCCCCATTCCAACACACCTTCCCCAAATGAGCCCAAGTTTATGAATCAGCTGGACTGCTTGGAGAGAAAAGTAAAAGATCATTTTTTCCCATTGCCTCAGCTGATGCAAAGAACTGACTGGCCCTGACTCAGTAATCCAAACAGCTAAACATAGCAGGATTCTTCCCCGCCACCAGCATCCTATTCCTTCCACAGACAGAGCCTTGTGGGATCTTTGGTGCTCTCTGAACTAAGGTTGTTTGTTTTCTTGCAAGCATTTCATTACCCACTGATGAGGTTACTTAGTTTGGTAAAGGAAATGCCTGCAGACAAAACCAACAACAACCCAGCAACATTACAGGATTACAGATGAAAACAGATGATGAGGGAACTGGAGGTTAAAAGATTATGAAGAACGGTTGCAGGAATTGGATATGTCTAGTTTGATGAAAAGACCTAGGGGTGACATGATAGCAGTCTTCCAATATTCAAGGAGCTGTCACAAAGAAGAGGGAGTCAAACTATTCTCCAAAGCACCTGAGAGCAGCAGTGGTGGGATTAAAAAATTTTTACTACCGGTTCTATGGGCATGGCAGAGGAAGGTTACTGCAAAATCCCATCCCATCCCCACCCCACTAACCTCCTTTCCAGCTCCACTCTCCTGTGCAGGGCAACCAAAGAAGACCTAGCCAAACAGCTGGGACTTGGGAGGCGGAGAATAGAGGGGGGCAGGGCCAGTCAGGTGGTATTTGCTGGTTCTCGGAACTATTCAAAATTTCCGCTACCGGTTCCCCATAACTGATCAGAACCGGCTGAATACCACTTCTGGAGGGCAGGACAAGAAGCAATGGATGGAAACTTTTAATCGAATAACAAGAGTTGGAAGGGACCTTGGAGGTCTTCTGGTCCAACCCCCTGCTCAAGCAAAAGAGACCCTAAGGAGAGAAGCAATCTAGAACGAAGGAGAAATTTCCTAACAGAACAATTAACCAGTAGAATGACTTGCCTTCAGAAGTTGTTAGCATTCCACCACTGAAGGTTTTTAAGATACAATCAACATCAAGTGAGGTACTAATACCACTCTATAAAGCCTTAAGGCCCGGTCCCACTGCACTTACGGATGCAAAGAGGATGTAAAACATTAAAAAAAAGCTTGCCATCCGTTGGAAAAATTGCTATGCTCCGTTGGATGTACTCACTGCATACATGTTTTCATATGCTCTATCCCTCGAATCATCTGTCCACTCGATTTCATCCGCGCAAGAAGTTTTGAGCTGCACAAAACTTGTGAATGACTGAACTTTCCAGCCGCGTAACGATGTACATCTGCAAACACATACGGGCAACAAACGTTCTATGTCCGTTATCAAATCTGGTTTAACGTCCGCTGTATTCTCTCTTGCATCTCTGGGCATCCCCTCAACTCACATGCCGCTGCAGCTGAAACGAAAGAGGGAGGACACAAAGAAGGGTACACGGAACGTACTTACACAGCGTTGATTAGCATGGAAATTTAGAAAGAATGTAAGCGGATGCATCTCGTATATGAAAGGATTCAAACGGACAAAAACGTTTGTATCTGGGAATGTATCTCGTATATTAAGGAATGTCTGCCGTATGTCTAGAGTATGTAGAAGGCCCCATAGGGAACAACCAATTATTTCTATAAAAACGAGAAAATCAATCTGGATCATACAGTCCCACTATGCTTTGCACTGGAGTTTATCAATCCCACAAAACTATCCTTTATCTATTACCCACAAGCAGCAAAGGCTTAACCATTTTTTCAAAATTTTCACCAACACTTTATGAAGTAAAAAAAATGAACCAAGATGTTCTTAGCAAGAATAACCTGTATAACTTTACTGACTTCATAAATAAGCAAAATGAACCAAGTAAACTGTTGATTAAGCGTGTTAAGCAAGATAAACTTTTCTTAGCGTAAACTTATATGACTATTTAACATTAGCAAATGAACCAAGTAAAAGTGTCTTAGTAAAGATAAACTTAACAAGTAAACAGCTCAGTCATCTGACACCTATTCTCAGGTCACTCTGAGTCATGTCGCATGGTCTAGCTGTTAAGCGGGCAGGGACTGTTGAGCGTGCTATGGCTTGAGTGCTGGGGCTGAGGCACCATTGGCGGTGCTTGGGCCCCGAGGATTTACAACAGTGTGGTTGTGTTTCAGGAAGCTATCGGAGCAGCTGACCTCAGTCCCGAAGAGGTTGAGAGGCCCTTCATCGAAGCGATTGAGATGTCAGGCCCAATACTGATGACAGATTGTCCGTTGACAGGCTTGGATGGGAGGGGTGGAGGAAGGAGGAGTGTAGTGGGGCTGCTTCTGGTCTGCAGCTGGTGAGGGAGTTGGTTGTCTGTGGCGTCCAATGAACCTGGGCCTGGGACTGGGGAAGTTCTGCTTTCTGCTGTGGGAAGTCCTGGTAGTCGTTTAGCCTTGGTAAGGTGAAGGGGCTGTTTGAAAGCCATGGAAGGCTGTGAGATCGCCTGGGTGGAGAGCATACCTGGACCTGGGTGTAGGACAGCTTCAGTTGGGCCTTGAGGGTATGTGCAGAAGTGGCTGTGATCTCTGCTTGCATCACCTGGTACTGGGCCTCGGGCAGTCCCTCAGGGTCTGGCTCAGGTAGGTGATGAGAGTGTTCCGCGCCCGAGGATGCTCTGTCCAAGTGGACCAGCTGAGAAAGAGAAGTTCTGTGCTCTTGTTCTTCATTGTGTCCCTGCATCCCAACAGCACCACTGTTGTCCTGGCGCCTCCAGTCTTTGCCTCTTCTGCTTTGCATCCTGCTTGAGCTGGGGGTGGGGGGTGGGGGTGGGTTGGCCTCTAGGTGGCGGATGCTCTTCCTCCATTTGTTTACAGCAGCGGCGTCATCCCCCACGGATCCTCCAAGTTCCGCCGGCATGGAAGTTGCAGCCTGTGGGGGTCTCTGCTGTGGAGCCCTCTGAAGACAGCCTGCCTGACAGGTAGCTGGCTCCTGCTTGGAAGAGGACTTGGCTGTCTGTGGGCTGTCTGTAGGGAGAGGGCGTCTCAGGGGGCTGGCCTCCTCGGTGGCAGATCTCACCCCTACCATGAAACTGCGATTTGGCCATGACGTACATCTCCGGCAGGTGAGCTTGACAGCAAGCCTGCCTGGATTTCTTGAGGTGTAGCTTGCCATACCAGTGATGCATGTGCTTCCACCATTCAAGGAGTAACTTCTGCAGTGTACCCCAGGCTTCCTGCCTTGTCTCTCAAGCTGCTGCTTCTTCTTGGTGCCCTGATACAGTCTGTGGCCCTTTCTCCAGAGGTCTCGTTCCTCCCTCAGCTATTCCAGCACCTCATCTCATGCTCCTTCGGAATTGGTGTTACTGTTTCCTCTCTCCCTTCTTCCTTCCCCGGGCATCTACACAGCATCCCTTTGTTTCTATAGGCGTTCCGTGATGCAGTCCGCTCATCCGCTATGCATCCGCCCCTTCCGCTATTGCGTCCGCTTCGAAATTCTCCCCCCGGAACCCCTTGTGAGGCTGCCATCCGCTTTCCATCCGCTTTCATCCGCTAGGCTTCTATGAACATCCGTTTAACTCCCGCTACGATACTACCCACGCCCGTTCTTTTTCCGTTCTTTTCCGTTTCTGTTTATGCAAATTTTCGCCACTTCTTTGGAGCGGATGACAACAGATGGGAGCCACCCCCCGAAAATTTTGCTCGTCCGCTTGTGTCCTTTCTCGCATTACGTTTTGCGTCCGTCGGCCAGTGGGATTGGCGCCTTAAGAGTTACTGCACCCATTTTTTGGTCACACACTAAAACGTGTTGAGACTTTAGAAAAGATACAGAGAAGAGAAACCAGGATGATTAGGGGACGAGAGACTAAAACATATGAAGAACAGTTACATTAACTGGGCCTGGCTAGAGAAGGTCCAGGGGAGACAGGATAGCAGTCTTTCAATATTTGAGGGGCTGCCATGGAGAGGAGGGGATCAAGCTGTTTTCTAAAGCACCCGAACGCCAGACAAGGAATAATGGATGGAATCTGAACAAGGAGAGATTCAACCTGGAAATGAGAAGCTTTCTGACAGTGAGAACAATCAACCAATGGAACAGACGTTGCCTTCAGAAGTTGTGGGAGCACCATCACTTGAGACCTTCAAGAAGAGATTGGACTGCCATTTGCCAGAAATAGTGTAGGATCTTCCGCTTGGGTGGGGGGTTGGACTAGATGACCTATAAGTTCCCTTCCAACTCTGGTTATCTGTTAAGAAGATTGGAAGATTGTGAAATGCTTAGGGTCTCTCTTGTTTGAGCAGTGAGCTAGAATAGAAGACCCCCAAAGTCCCTTCCAACTGTTATTCAGTTAAAGCAATCAAGCTCAGAGACCACCACCAAGGTTCCCTCCTTTCAACCCCGAGGTACAAATATTCTCCATGTTCAGTTCAGAGCTAAAAGGCAGAGACCCTCCGCCATCCAATGAACAAGCTCAAGTTTTCTTCTCCTGCTCACTTACGTTGTCCTTGCATTAGCAAGGGTCTCGTTTTCCAAGATGTGCGGGAAGCTTCTGGGACTCCTGGGGAATAACGGACTAAAACTGAAGCCCAGAAGGACCAAGTGGCTTTGGGATTGGGAGCCCTGGGTTCTTGGTGAAGTTGTTTGGTTGGGGATGGGCCTGCCCTGTCTCAGAGAGACCTAGGATGTAATCTGGAGGGCTCTCCTAGATTTGCCTCTCCGTGTGTGCCAGTTAAGCCTGGACTGTGCTCTTTGCAGTCTCAGCCATACCCTGGTCACCTTCTTTTGACTATAGTTATGTGCTCTACGTGGGGCTGACCTTGAAAAGTATCCAGAAGCTTTAAGTTGGTTCAAAACACAGTGGCCCGCACCGTTTTGTACAAGCCTAGATTTGTATGTCACCTCTTTTGCAGGAGCTGTACTGGTTGACAATTTTGCTCTGGGTTGTGTGGTGGCCCGGGGCGTGGCACAAAGGCAACACAGTTAAATAAGCAAGGAGAGTCTCTTTACTATCTCCAACTTTGCTCCCAATGTCCAGGTTACCTTCGTCTGGAGAAAAACTCTCCCAGAAACAGCCTTTAACTGGAGGAAATTCCGTTCAAAAATAAAGTACATTCAAACTGAAAATAAAAATCCACACAAACCATGCCTCAGTCATAAACTTGACAGGGCAGGAGAAGGAATTGCAGACTTGCAAGCACAGCAAAACACACACAGTTGGGAAGACACCAGGAACACAGATAAGCCATAACAATACCAGATAATTTGTTGTGCGCATCTTCCCTTTTTAAACACTATGTTCCCAGATGCAGCTAACGAAGGAAATCAGGGCCCTTTCCTCCCCCCACGTTGCTCCCTTCTCCATTACACCCTGCGTGCCCTAGGGTGAAGAGGGAGTGGGCCTCAGTCTTCCTCTGAATTCCCTCTCCCTTACTCTACCTCTCCCCTGCTCTGCCCAGCTGGACTTTGCCCTTCCCCACAGTTTCTTCCACAGCCAATGGAGTCACACTCCCACTCCCGTCAGCTGTTTGGCCTCCCCCTCCAAATCAGATTCCAAAGGGCATGACAGTGCAATTCAAGGTACTGGGTATCACATTGAAAGCCCCACATAGTTTGGAGCCAGGGTATTTGAAGGACTGCCTCTCCCCAGTTATGTCAACCTGCTTCATGACAACAAGAAGGCAGGGTAGGTTGTGGGTCCCATCTCCTTTGTAATTTACATTTGGCAGGAACCACAAAAAAAGGGCCTTCTCAGTGATGGCTCAGAAATCTGCAATCTGGCCATTCATCAGAAGGCTAATGTTTATTGTCTTGGTTTGTCGCACAGCCAGCCAGATGTCCACACTGGATTTAGCATTTTTGTCCGCCTATCGAGTCCTTCCCAAAGAATGGTGCAGTGGCTTAGAGGTGGAGCTCTCACCTCCCAGTTAAGAAGCTGTGAGTTCAAACCTAGGTAGAGGCAGATATTTTTCTCTCTGGGCATGTTGAGAATATACACTGCTCAAAAAAATAAAGGGAACACAAAAATAAGACATCCTAGATCTGAATGAATGAAATATTCTTATTAAATACTCTTGTTCGTTACATAGTTGAAAATGTGCTGACAACAAAAAATCACACAAAATTATCAATGGAAATCAAAAATTTAGCAACCCACGGAGGTCTGGATTTGGAGTACACTCAAATATGAAGTAGACGAAAAAATAACAGGACTGATCCAAACTGATTGATGTAATGTAAGTTCAGAATTAGTAGTGTGTGGCCAAATACCAAATGTGCTGCTATGACACATACCCATAACAAAACACAACTGGACAATACTCCTGATGAGGGTGGCGGAATGCTCTCCTGAAGGGGATTCTCCTCCACACCTGGGACTAAAGCATCCCCCAACTCCTGGAACAGTTGTGGTACAATGTGGCATTGTGTGGATGGAGAGAGGACATTGATGTCCAGATTGTGTCCAATTGCATTCAAGGTCTGAGGGAACGGCGGGCCAGTCCATCAGCATCAATGCCTTCGTCTTCAGGAAAACTGCTGACACACTCCAGGCCCACATTGAGGTTCTAAGGCATTGTCCGTGCAATTAGGAGGAACCTTCATGGAGTTCTGATTTTCTGACCGTTTTGAGCAGCAATGCACATTTATGGCCTGCTGGAGGTCTTTTTGCAGGGCTCTGCAGTGCTCCTCCTGGTCCCTCCTTCCACAAAGGCGGGTAGCGGTCCTGATGCTGGGTTGTTGCCCTCCTACGGCCTCTTCCACGTTCTCCTGCATGACTGCCTGTCTCTGGTTAGCGTCTCCATGTTATGGAACACTATGCTGACAGACACAGCACAGCTTCTTGCCTACAGTTCGCATTGATGTGCCATCCTGGATGAGCTGCATACTTGAGCCACTTGTGTGGCTGTAGACTCCGTCTCATGCTACCACTAGAGTGAAAGCACCGCCAGCATTCAAAAGTGACCAAACCATCAGCCAGATAGCATAGGAACTGAGAAGTGGTTTGTGGTCACCACCTGCAGAACCCCTCCTTTATTGGGGATGTCTTGCTAACTGCTGATGCTTTTCACCTGTTGTCTATTTCATTTGCACAACAGCATGTGAAATTGATTGTCAATCAGTGTTGCTACATCAGTGGACAGTTTGATTTCACAGAAGTTTGATTGACTTGGGGTTACATTGTGTTGTTCAAGTGTTCCTTTTATTTTTTTGAGCAGTGTATCTGCTGAATATAACTCCGCATTTGTGACAGGAAGGGCATCTAGCCAGTAAACACTCAGCTTCATTCAGTTGCCCAGACTCTAACCCAGAAGGGATTATGGGGTCATTGGAAGATGATCGAGTCCTTCCCAAGGACCTGGGGTAGGCAGATGTGAATGTTTGATGGTGTTACAGATATTGCCACAGGATGTAAGCTTGCTATTCCAAGCAAAGGTGCCTTTTGTTACTGTTATCACATTTATTTGCCACGCATGATGTGGTTTTAGGCAACTCTAAGGAGCTCAGTGTCCAATCAAACAAGTTTAAAAAACACATTCATATTGCAGCAGGATGGCCCTTTCAAACTACAGGTACTACAAAGACTCAAGGCAACCTCAGCTCAAAGCGTGTGAGGTCCAACTCCTTCAAGCCTTACCTTTTCCCAGTCCTGCAGCCCAAAATAAAAAAGCTCCCATCCTATTTTCCCCCTTAAATAAAAAGAAGCCAGCCTTATTCTGAAGACGGTTTATTTTCCTTCGACAAACAATTTATGTAACAAAAAAAAAAAAAGAGAGAGNACAATTTATGTAACAAAAAAAAAAAAAGAGAGAGATAGAACAGTCCGTCCTGCCAACCTGCATCCCAACCCCCAGGCAACTCAGACATCATAGTTGGGGTTCTTGCGCAGGATTACAAAGCCTTCCAGGATAGGCGTGACGGGTATGTGCTCTTCGGTGGCCAGCTCTGCCCGCTCGCCGTGTGCCAGCAGCACTGGGGTGGTGTGAGTCTGGAAGCCGGTGATCGTCTTTGGCTTCCCAGCTTGACCCACCACGTCCACCGCCTGGAAGAAAAGGTCAGGAATTAGTGGTGGCAGAACATT
Source organism: Laticauda laticaudata (assembly GCA_004320025.1). Classification (NCBI taxonomy): domain Eukaryota; kingdom Metazoa; phylum Chordata; class Lepidosauria; order Squamata; family Elapidae; genus Laticauda; species Laticauda laticaudata. The sequence continues at coordinate 3,021 of BHFT01030551.1, read as the reverse complement.
CAATCACCCTCCCAAGTTCAAAACCAAGGTCCCCACAACAGACACAAAATACTGAAGTAGTCCAGGATCCCCAAGTACCCTCAGCACCCTGACCACTCCTGCCCAGTTGCTCTTTTTGAGACCACTTACCTGCCCCACTCTGACCGAAACTGGCAGTGGGCGCAGCTCCTCATCAAAAGTCACAAGCATGCGTGGCTGCATGGCAGCCACAAGGCCATAGAGCACGTAGTGGGACTTCCCAAGGATGACTAGAAGAAAAAGGAGAACCAGGGACAAAGTTTGAGGAGACTGGACCAAAACTGGAGTTGCTCTCTCCGTATTCTGTTCATTTGACAGCAGTGTAACATAGTTAATGTGATGGACCTGGATACATATGAAGAACGGTTGCAGGAACTGGGTATAGCTAGTCAAGTGAAGAGAAGCACCAGAGGAGACAGGAGAGCAGTCTTCCAATATTTGAGGGGCTGCCACAAAGAGGAGGAAGGGATCAAGCTACTCTCCAAAGCCCCTGAAGGCCAGAGAAGGAACAATGGATGGAAACTGAACAAGGAGAGATTCAACCTGGAAAAAAGGAGAAATTTTCTGACAGGGAGAACAATCACCCCATGGAACAGAAGTTGCCTTCAGAAGTTGTGGGAGCGCCATCAGTTGAGACTTTCAAGAAGAGATTGGACTGCCATTTGCCAGAAATGGTGTAGGGTCTTTTGCTTGGGCGGGGGGGTTGGACTAGATGACCTACAAGGTCCCTTCCAGCGCTTATTATCTGTTATCTGTGTTCAAGTCCTTTGAGCATCTTTCGGTTTATTATTTTGTTGGAAGTTAGTCCACTTCACAAAATTGCTGTTGTTGAGGTTAAGTTAGGGATGGCCCACTCTGAAAGCCACCCTGAGCTCCTAGGGGGATATAAATACAATAAATAAATATCACTGGACGCCACCTCACATCTCCTGTAGATATGATGCCATAAACCCAGATAGAGTCAGCCACGCACAATTCCCAGGAAGGGACACGGAAGTAAAAGAGAGGCTGATCTCTCAGGTGCTTTGCATTTTGCCAAGAAGAAATGTTTTTCCCGTCTGACACAAAGCAAAGGGGTTGTATGTAACCAAGTATCTCCAACCAAGTCCTAATTGTAAAAAAAAAAATGGCTCAAACCTACAGAAAGAGTCATCTCAAAATATGTGAACTACTTCGATCAACTAATGATAACAGGCTCTCTGGGATCTCAAGTTAAGGTTAGTTTAGTTGGTTAACTTTATTGTCATTGCACTTCATACAACGAAATTAAACGCCATCTTCAATGTACATTGTAACTATAAAAATTAAACATAAGCACACATCTTTCTCATTCTATACAATTGAACCGAAAACCCCCGACACCACACCAACACTGCACCATACAGCAGAATTCAACAGAGCTCCTGCCCTGGGATAGAAGCTGTTTTTCAGCCTGTTTGTCCTTGTTTTTATTATTCGGTACCGTCTGCCAGATGGTAATAGTTCCAAAAAAGGGTTCCCAGGATGAGATGGATCTTTGAGAGTGTTTTAAACTTTCTTAAGGCAGCGGGAGCTATAAAGCTCTTCCAAAGAGGGGAGAGGGCAACCCAGGATCTTCTGGGCAATGACGTTAACCCTCTGGAGTGCTTTCTTATCTGCCCCTGTGCAGTTGGCAAATCCTACAGAGGTGCAGTATGTTAAAGTGCTCTCTATAGTGCAGCGGTAGAAGGTCACCAGCAGTTTCTCATTCAGTTGTTTTCTGAGAAGCCTCAGGTAGTAGAATCTCTGCTGGGCTCTTTTGACCACGGCTGCAACGTGAGCACCCCAGGTCAGGTCCTCTTTTATGGTAACATCCCAGAAATTTAAAACTGGCCACTTGCTCCCCTCAGTCTCCATTGATAAGCAAGGGCTGGACGTCTGATCTAATCTTTCTATAGTTTACTATAAGCTCGTTATTGGTGTTAAGGACCAAGTTATTGTCTCCACATCATGAAAGCAAACTGGTCTACCTCATCTCAGTAGGCAGACTCATCCCCCCGGAGATCAGTCCCACCACTGCTGTATCATTTGCAAAGCAAAGGTTCTTGCCTGGCTGTTCAAAGAACCAACCAAGGATGTCTTTCAGAGGCAGGGATAGAGGGAGAACTGAAAGGTGCTACCGGTTCTTCCTCTCAACCTGATATCCTGCCCAAGTGGCCGGTTCAGTGAAGCAAGGCAGCCTTGGGCCTTGGTGGAACTAGAGAAAAAGTGTCCCAGAACTAGCAGCAAAACATTTTCTAGGGTTGGCAGCCACATTAACAGACTATTGCAACTGTGATTGTAAATATGGACCCCGAGCCATTTTGCCAAAGCTTCCCCCTCGCCGCCTACAATGGGAGGGAGACTTTTAACAAGGGTGCCTGCTTTTACCTGGAAGCAACCTGAAAATCCAAAAAGGATACTTACTGTTACGCACATCCAGGAAAGAGACCAGCACGGTCAAGAGGCCGGCCACAGCAACCTGGCTCATGAGCTGCCGGTCACTGTGGTAAGGACAGAGGGTGAGGGTTCCTTTCCCAAGGTGGGTCAGACCCTGCGCAGCAAAAGGAAAAGTGAAAGGTTGTTAAAACATCCTCCCAAACTTGACTCTACCAATAGCTTGTCATCACTAAGTCCACAGGCACCGACCAGGCCAAGAGGCTGGCCGCTCTAAGCGTCAGTTGCTGTGCCAGTTGCTCCCCACTCGTAACATGGACTGAGCTTCTTAGTTTCCTTCCACAGTTGTCAGTTATTAAGTACTGCACTGTACCACTTAATGGTCAATAGAGGGGTTTTTGAAAAAACGTTGAGGGGTTTATTTCCAAATGTTGGTTGGATGGATGGATGGATGGATGGATGGATAGATTGATATAGATATAGATGGATAGATAGGGTTCTAAAATTGCCTTGAACAGTGCTTCATCAAAACATGAAATGAGCAAGTGGAAAGGAAGGAAGGAAGGAAGGAAGGAAGGAAGGAAGGAAGGAAGGAAGGAAGGAAGGAAG
>BHFT01030550.1:0-14947 GCA_004320025.1 Laticauda laticaudata | reverse complement strand
TTTCTTATGTTTTGTGTTTTGTTTGTATATGTTTGTTTGTTAAAAATTAATAAAATTCTTTATAAAAAAAAAAATGTGTTTGCAAACTCATCTCTTTATTATCTGCTGTAGAGTCTTCTCAATGTTAGCCTGACAACTAGTCTATCTCTCATGTATTAGACCTTTATTGTCCTCAGTCAGATGAACAGCAAATGTCTTTAGTATTTCAGAACTGAATTCAACTGACCCCAGAGTGGTCATGGTGAACCTATGACATCTGTGCCACAAGTGTCACACCTTGCCTTTTTTGTTGACATGTGGAGTTTCTAAGGCCTCTGGAAATCATGCTCATGTGATTTTTGAAGGCCTTTGGAGCAGAGTTCTCTTGCATGACTTCTAAAGAGTCTAAAAACAAGATTCTGGAGGACAGGAGAGGAGGTAGAGTGTGAGGCTGAAACACCAGCAAACTCAAAGTAAGCATTTTTTTTTTAAATTTTTGACACATTGAACCCAAAAGATTTGCCATTACTGCCTTCGAGATTTAGACTCATTGAAAATAAATGGTACTCCTTGATCTACCAAACCATACATTTATCTGTCCATCTGCCTAATTGGTAATCTATCTTCTTGACTCAAGCTTCAGTTTTGTCTATTCAAATGGAATACTCTGAATTCTTTCATTCTTTGATTCAGTATAAACAGGAAAATATCTGTAATTGCCCTTTAAAAAAAACCTGTTGTATCTGAACTCCAGAGCAGAGTATTATTTTTGAAAAATATTTTAATCAATATATTCTACTCTGAATTATACATGATGTTTTATTAATGTGTTTATTCATTTGTTCCCATAGCCTGCATCATGTGTTTTCTGCTACCTATATTGACATTTTACAGCATTTACTAACAGCTGGACAGAAAAAGAAAATGAAAATGCCGAGATTGTTGCTTTGCAGTAGAATAGTTAAAAGTTATATATTTTGTACTGTAATATATTTTCGACAACTTCATATCTATGTGTGTTCCTGCAGAGTCATTATTCAGTTTTTATTATGCTTTATCTTAATTTAAAGTCCCTTTCGCAATCCAAAATATATATGGGATGTCATTGTTATATTGCACCTTTGGGACCGAGTCAGCATTGAATAAAAAGAATGGTATCTTACACAACACAGGGTGTAAAATTTTTCATTAAACCCAGTAGAAAATTTTGGAGAACATTAGCTTTCTTTAAAAAAATGAAATGTCTTCAATCAAAACATATTGTCCAGGGATGAGCATATGATTTCCAAAAAATTAACTATGTGGTCTATAACCATCTATGAAAAGATTATCCTTGGACATAAAATAGTCCATCTCCTTCCTATCTCATCTCAGTTAATTCGTAGGTGCAACAGGAATTCGGACTGATCTTGAGGTATGAGAGAGCCATTAAAGGAGGGAAGAAAAAGAAGTGAGCCAACAAGAACTTTAAAAAAGAATGACACAGTTCTGTGATGAATGGAAACATGAGAGAGAAATTCAAAATAGCCAAAATTGTTTAGCATAAAATGAGTCTGGGAGGAACTTGGACAAACACCCAAGATTCTGGTTCTCTATCTTATTACAACGAACAATATTCATGGTATCACCATCACATCTGTTACTTGAACTGGTCTATCTCAAAATGCTAGCAATCTGCAACTAGAATAAATCCAGATGTAATGGAGAGAAAGACAACTCTTCTGTCTTTACTAGTGGCAAAGAACCTATCAAGAACACAGAAGAGTATAGTATATCCACTATGGTAGTATCCTACAACGTTCCACAGAAATATTATAACAGGATGCTATGATGGTTGGAGTTCAGAGCCTGAAAACTGTAATTAAGAAGGACTGAGAGTATGAATGATAACAATAGTTCATTGAAATATTTTTTCTTTACCTGCCCTAAACTATTAGATTATGGGAGAAAATAATGGACTATATAAACACGGCTGTGACATTTCTTTTAGAATATAAAATTAGGATGGCATTTGCTAGACAATTTATTTTGAGATGATTGGTCACACAGATGCTTAGATTGGATCTGGCTTTTTTATCCACCCACCAAGTCCTCCCAAAGATCTGGGATAGGCAGATGTCGATGTTTTATGGTGTTAAGAGGTATTGTTGCAAGATTTAAGCTGTTCTGAATAAAGCTGCCTTCTCTTATTAGTTTTTAATCTATATCTATATATCTCTGTATATTTATATCTCTATATATATCTATCTACCTATTCATCCATCCATCCATCTATCTATCCATCTATCTGTATATCTGTCTATAATCTATCAATCATCTGTCTATCTATCTATCTATCTATCTATCTATCATCTATCGATCTATCTATCTATCTATCTATCTATCTATCTATCTATCTATCTATCTATCTATCTATCTAAAAGGCAGATAGAATTTACCTAATTCAGCACCTTCACCTCTGTACCAAACTGGCTTTTTTTGAAATGCCTTTTTCAAATGCAGAATTAATTAGACCCAATTCGTCTTTTTAGAAAATAGTCAGGTATGGTCTAAACTAATTAACGAGGGATGGTTTGTGTGTGCTTAGGGAGTGCTGTTCATCTTCCAGAAAAGACAAGTCAAAAGTTCCTTCACATTTTGCTACTCATTGTCTGTGGTCCCACATCAGATTGGTTCAAGACTTAGCATCTACTACATATGCCAATCTTGCTAAGTTTGCTTGCAATACAACTTGCTGAGTTATATTGCATGAAAGCAGACAAAGTAGGAGATTGATGAAGAAGAGGCAGCACTATTAGGGATCATGTAGAACCCCATTTGATGCATTTTAAAACATTATTTCAAATTACTATTGAACTTTAACATGGAGGTTCCCCAATATTCTTGAAAGAGAGAAAATTGTGAATCCAGCATGGAACTGACATAGCCGCTTCAAGGATGTGAAGAAAAAGATTGAGCTTGCAGGACACTAATAGGCCATAGCAATTGTATATTATTTGCAGGACTTCCATGCTTATGCAGGAAACCACGGGAATGCAGGGGGGGGGGGGAAATCAAATCAATTCACAAAATGGTGAACACTGTTGTTTAGCAAGTGCCCTGCTTGGAGGAATGTTTGGCCTATTTCCAGAGTGTAGCAAATAGAAAGCAATCCTATCTGAAAGCAGTGTTAGGATTTTATGATGCAGAAATAAGTGGTCTGGTGTATGACGCGCCAAGAGCTTTGAGTGAGCTATCAGTTGGAAGAGAAAAGCTGCAATCTATTGGCGGTGGTTCAGCTGAAGTTGCCCCAAGCCCCAAACTGTGACTGTATCAGAAACTGGTCCATCAGTTGCTAGTATGTAAAAGAAATCAATGACTAAAAATAGGAAGCCATTAGGAATAATTACCCATTTGCCATTTAATGTTAAGTTGAGATGTAAACTAAAGAAAGCAGCCTGAACATACCAAGGATCCGTGAGAGAGAAAAAAGTTTTCCATAATTCATAGGATTTTTAATCTATCTGTCTATCTATCTGTCTGTCTATCATCTATCTATTTATCCATCTATCCATCTATCCATCTATCCATCTATCCATCTATCCATCTATCCATCTATCCATCTATCCATCTATCCATCTATCCATCTATCCATCTATCCATCCATCCATCCATAATAAGAATAGAATAGAATAGAACAGAACAGAATAGATCTGGAAGGGACCTTGAGGGTCTTTTAGTCCAGTCCCTGCTCAAGCAGGAGAACCTACACTATTTCAGATTAGTGGCTGTCCAGTCTCTTATTAAAACCTTCAATGATGGAGCGCCCACAATTTCTGACGGCAAACTATTCCACTGGTTAATTATCCTCACTGTTAGGAAGTTTCTTCTTAATTCCAGGTTGCTTCTCTCTTCAGTTAGTTTCCAACTGCTGTTTCTTGTCATGCTCTCTGGTACTTTGGATCATAATTTGACGCCCTCTTCTTTGTGGCAGCCCCTTAAATGCTGGAATACTGGTATCATGTCACCCCTAATTCTGTTTTTCTTTAGACTAGCCAAACCCAAATTCTGCAGCCATTCATCATATGTTTTAGTCTTTGATCATCTCAGTTGCTCTTCTCTTTAACTTTTTCCAAGGTCTCAACATCTTTTTTATCATATGGTGACCAAAACTGGTTGCAGTATTCCAGGTGTATTCTTACTAAGGTTTTATAAAATGGTATTAATACTTCACTTGATCTTGATTCTGTGCCTCTCTTTATATAACCCAGGATTGTATCAGCTTTTTTGGCTGATGCTGCACACTGTTGGCTCATGTTCAAGTGATCCTCCACTAGGACCTTATCTCAAGGTGTAAAGGTTTGGTGAAGGAAGGTGCTATCAATTGTTTGGTCATGTGTCATGTTCAGATGCTGCATGTCTATCCTGATCATCAACTACTCAAGTCCATTCATTAAGTCATATTTTTTCCATCCTATAGTTTATTGATCACAACAAGGTTCTGTAGACTATAACAAAGAATAAAGTAAGAGATGTTATACAGACTGTCTCTTGTCAAAATCACAGATCACTGATCCCTTAAATACACCACCACTACCATTTCCCTATGTTGATTCTCAGTCTAGCAACCCAAACACAAAAGTGATTTAGAGTCTTCCAAATAATCAATTTCTTTCCTACTCCAACAAAGAGCTGTTCATTCACAACAATGTTCCCAATATGTTACCTTCAGCAAGATTTCTTAGTCATTCTGTCACAGTCCCTCTCTCCCAGAAATTTCTTTCTGCTCACATACTAGTGTGATTATCATATCATATCAGAAATTCAATTTACCATTTAGCTCATTGTAGGAAGATGTCTTAGGCCTTTCTTTCAACAAATAAATTTGAAAAAGAATATCTTTCCTTTCTATAAATATTCAGAACTCTCAGCACAAGGAAATGTAGACCTACTTCAATCCCATTGACACAAATCAGTGATAAAGCCCCTGTCACACTGCACCAATGGATGCAAAGAGGATGTAAAACGGACAAAAAAGCTTGCCATCCATTGTTTAACTCCAATTTTTGCTTCCTCTCTATCCGTCCAGCATCCGTTTATTGATGTTTCATCTGCTCAGAAAGTTTTTGAAGGCTGCCTCAAAAATTTTTGTGGCAGAAAATGTATCCAATTCCCGTCCCGTTATGCATCCGCTAGGCATACCGTTACGCAGCCGCTATATATCCGCTAGGCATCCGCTGCGCATACGCGCAACTCCATCGCTCGGTGCAGGAGGAAGCGGCAACGGAACACAGAACGGATGCAGAACGGATGCAGAACGGCAGATGCAGAATGGATGAGAAAGGCTGCCCTAGCAGAAACAAAAGCGTTTAAAATGGAAAAAACGTTCGCAGAGGGGACTATCTCGGAATATTAAGGATGTCTTAGAGGATGCCTTGCAGGATGCCTAGAGGATGCCCAAAGGGACAGCCTATACTGCCTATAAAACGGGGGAGCAACACATCTGGATCTTCACGTTTCAGACCAGCAGCCCTGGCTGCAGACCTCTGCAGCCTTCATCTGCCCTCTTCCTCTTTCCCACAGCATCCAGTCATGTCCAACCGTGGATCGTAACACAGTCCTTTTTGGCAGCCACCAATCCTTCCCTGCAACAGTGCGAAGCCATCTACAGGACTCTGTGAACTCACTACGGGAAGAAAAGGGGTGGCCAGAAGCATCTGGGTACGAAGACGGGTTTCACAAGAAGAGCAGAGGACGGACTGTACAAGCTGATGGTGGCAGCTGCAGGAAACGAAGACACTCGTTGCATTCCAAAACTTCATGAGGATGCCTGCCAGCCATATTTTTGACGAGTTGTGCAGTGGCTGACACCCAGGTTGACCAAGGCAAACACACACACTTCCGGCCCAGCCTGGAACCTGGGCTCAAGGTGGCACAGGGGTGCGAAGCCTGACTCTGCGCCACCTGCCTGCAGGGACCACACTTACAGGAGCATGCAGTACGGCTGAGGGTGCCACCCAACACAATCAGCATTGTGTGTCAGAGAGAAAGTGGGTGAAGGCCATCATCGAAGAAGCAAGAGGAGCTGCCTCCGTGCCCCTCCACTGAAGAAGCTTTGAAGAAAAGTTGCAGAGGCAGTGGTATCAGAAGTGGGAACTTCCCCCCACGACCGTTGGAGCCATAGTGCAAGCAAACGTGGCCCTGCAAAGCTTCCAGCCAACATCGGGGTCCCACTTATAATCAATTACAAGGGCTTCTTCAGCATGCATCTTCTTCACCATGGTCGATGCTGACTATCAAAGTTCATGTACAGATGCGATGTTTCAGGCACGGCTCATCTTCCATGATGCCCAGGTATACAACACCAGTCACCTCAAGGAGGGAGTTGGAACGCAACCCATCAATGGGCTTCCAGATTCCAGACCCCTGCCCAATGAACACAGAAGATGTGCCCATACTTCATCGTGGGGGATGACGCCTTCTTCTCCCTCAGAAGCTACCTCATGAAAGCCCTACACTTCCAGACTCCTCACCCGTTGGAACGCAGCAGGATCCTTCAACTACACGGGCTGTCCAGGCACGGCGGGTGTGGAGAACGCCATTTGGCATCCTGGCCAACAGGGTTCCAGGTACTTCTCACACCATGCAGCAATCGCCCAGAGACCGGTGAGGAGGATCATGGAAGCTTGCTGCATCTGCACAATCTCATGCACACCACCGCTAACCCCCAGTCTTGCAGAACGGCTCAGTGGACCTCCGAACAAAGGCAATGGGAGCATGGAGGCCTGGGGAATGGAGGCAAAGGGCGAAAACCTGATAGACCACTGAGGAATGTGCCAAGGACCCAACAGAGCCTCACGTGAAGGGAAGGAAGCAGGCAACTCCTGAGACAACTGGTGCAACTCCCCAGCTGGAGCAGTGGAGTGGCAAGACCAGGATGATAGATGTTTAATGGATGCTTCCTTCAACCTGTCCTCATCACACGGATGAGATTGTTGCCATGTATGTTGAGTGCCCGAACAATGAACAGCGGCATTTAATAAAGAGTTGTGTTTATGTTTGAAATGTGTGGATCACTGATTACATTGTTATTGATAACAAAGGGCCAAAGGTGTGGCAGCTGGGAGGGTGGAGCATACAGTCGCCACTATGCTTGCACTGGGGAGGTTTATCTATCCCCGCTATTCACCCGCCAATACCAAAGTGTATCCCTGCTCATCCGCATCTGCTATCTTAACCCACTCCACAAGCATGCAAAGGCCTTAAACCATTTCTAAAAGTTTCTAGGAAGACTTTATTAAAAAAAAGAAATGAAGCAAGTGTGTGGAAATCAAAAATAAGCCTTTATTAACAAACCAGCTATAAGACAAAATGAGATCTCTGGCACTCCTCTTGGTCGCTCAGTCTCAGGGGTGAAGGGTGCAGGTGCTGTGGAGGTGGCTGTGGCTGGACGTGCTTGTCATCAGCCTCCTCCAGAAGCAAAGCAGCAGAGCCCAGCACCAGCAAGCAGCGAGTCCTTGCGAAGCCCACCGACAGAGAAGGAGTGAGGGCCAGGGCGCGAGCGCTGCCGGGATGGTAGCGATGACACTGTCCCTCTTGCAAGGGCTGCAGCAAAGATGGCTGAGGCCTTGCTGTGCTTCAGCATGGTTGTGGGGTGCTGGCTTGGCCAGGGAGGCTGGCAGGAAACCAAGGCTGGCAAGAAGGATGGCAGGGAGGCAGGCACCAAGGCTGGCAGGAAGGCTGGCAGGCAGGCCAGGCACCAAGGCTGCACGGCAGGCTAGGCACAAAAGGGCTGGCAGGAAGGCTGGCAGGCAGGCCAGGCACCAAAGGCTTGCAGGCAGACTGGCTGGCCGCAAAGGCCTGGCAGGCAGGCAAGACAGCTAAGGCTGGCGGGAGGCTGGCAGCAAGGCTGGCAGCAAGGCTGGCAGGCAAGGCTGGCAGGCTAGACATGCAGGCAGGAGCAGGCAAGGCAGGTTCGATGTGTCTAGAAGCAGATGGGGCAAGAACGGGCTTCCCGTTCAATCCGCCAATGGTTGTTGGGTTTGCTGGCTGGCTGGCTGCGCTGGCCAAGCTTTGTCTGGCAGCCAGTACTTTCCTCTGAATGGCGACCTGCTTCTGAGCTGCTTCCGTTATATCCGTGGGGCTGACGCAATGCCATCCTCCCCCGCATGCACAATTAATGCTTGGCATCCGCTAGGCTTACCGGCTGTGCAATCCGCTGGTGCATCGCTCTTCATCCGTGTGCATACAGCTGTGCATCCGCTGTATCCGTTCCGCGATCCCGCTTTGGGGCTGAGGTCCCCGGAAGCCTTGCGGATGTGCATTCCGCTCCCATCTGCTTCCTCTGCTGGGCTTCCGTTCCACATCCACTTATCCATTCCGCCCTGCGTCCTCCCCGCGTCCCGTGTTATCCTCTCCGGTTATGCAAATTTTTGCCCCTTCTGAGAGCGGATAACAACGGATGGAACATTTTTCTCGCTCGTTGTGTCCGTTTTGCATCCGTTGGGCAGTGTGACAGGGCCTTAAATGTAAAAACATACTGCACACTGCTTTCACTAAACTAAAGCCAGAAAAGTTGGTTGACATCAAAGGAACTAAGAGCAACGCATGGAGATGTCTATAACAGCATAGCAGCTGTATTGATAGATAAAGCCACAGGCAATCTAGAGTTCTCTTCCAGAGAGCCAGTTTGATCTCATGGTTAAGGCATCAGCTAGAAATCAGGAGACTATGAATAATAGTCCCGCCTTGGTCATGAAAGGCAGCTGGGTGACTTTTAACCAATCACTCTTTCTCAGTTTATGACTTTAGCTCAGTTCAAAAGCCAATTGGTCAATTCCTGCTGCAACCAACAGATCAATACTTGGTTGATTCTAAAAAGAGACCCTGAACTTGGTGGAAAATGCCAGGAAAGGAAAAATAAAAAGACTCTAGAATGCTATTCTCTTGCCAATACAGGTTAATCAGATAATTCTAGGAAGCTAAGTGGCATAGAAACAAGACTATGAGAGTCTACTATCTAATCAATGCAAGGAATTCAAAGGTAGAATGAGTCGAACAGGTTATGGCATCATAGGTTTCCTTTCTTGTAGGTTTCCAATAACAGAAACTATATTTCATCTCACCTAGAAATTACTTCCATAGCCAAGCGCTTTAATGAACAAGAATTTTGACTTAAGGTCAAAATGAAATTGACCAAACTGTTAGAAATGTGCCCAAGAACATGGAACATATTACCATATATGGTGGTCTTGTAAGAAAACCCAGGAGTTTTGGCATAAGATCCAGGTGTGGTTAGAGATGACTGGAGAGAAAATAGATTATAAACTGGAATTATGTTTACTTGGCATTATAACAGAAAGATATAGTAAAGAGGAGATTTATCTAATAGTACACATTATTACAACAGCAATAATGACTTTTGCCCAAAAATGAAAAGATAGAGAAATTCCTGACAAAGGTAAGGTGATAAAGGAGATATTGATATGTGCTGAAATTGATAGATTGACTCTGAAATGAAAAAATAACGATGAGACAGAATACTACAAGATATGAAATACATTTTATCAATGGTGGGAAAAGAAAGGAGGGACCCAGAATAAAAAAAAACCAGGATCTGTAGAATGGCTAGTTATGGATAAAAATTAATTGTACTAATATATAAATATATATATAATATGTATTATATATTATGACATAAAATATATAATAAAAGGAATATCAGGATGATCATGCTATGTCCAATGTTTTAATAATTTAGTCAATAAAATATGTTTTAAAAAATGAAATTGACTTATATAATGTAAGACTGTTAGATCTAATCCCACCCTCTTGGAACAGAAGAGAAAGGAAACCTGCCCTTTGTGAAACCCCAATGGGTGTCTGAAGCACAATGAGAAGGCATTGTTCCCTTGTGGTTTCTTTGCAGGATCTGGCCACTCAATACAGGTAGCCGTCAATCACTTAGATTGGTGTCCTCAATCTAATGCCACTCAATACAGGTAGCGGTCGACTTACAAACTATAATTGAGCCCCAACGTATGTTGCTAAGTGAGACAGTTGTCAAGTGAGCTTTGTCTCATTTACGACCTTTCTTGCTAAAGTTGTTTAGTGAATCACTACAATTGTTCAGTTAGGAACATAGTTGTTAAGCAAATCTGGTCCCTTCATTGACTTTGCTTATCAGAAAGTCACAAAAGGTGATCAACATGATCCCAGGACACTGGAGTGTCATGAAGCCTTACTAGTACTTTCCTAATACAAAGGTTTATATGATACTTGACATTTTCCAGGAAATGTAGGAAGTATGTGTATTCTCCAAACAGACTGTATTGTCAGGCAAAAAGAACCAGAACAATACTGAGAGTTGATCAGAGAAGTGTGTTTATTTGCTACTTGCCTATTTACAAGAATCTCATCATTGACTATTGTCAGAACAACCAGATAAGCCAGGAGTGTCAAACTCAATTTCATTCAGGCCACATCAGGGTTGTGTTTGACCTTGGAGGCTGAGGTGGGTGTGGCCAGACTGGGCATGGCCAGCTTGACGTCACTCTTGTCGGGGTGCCTATGGTGGCCCAAGCACTCTGCCAGGGAAAACAGGCTCTCAAGTTCTGGATTTGGCTGCTATGGCCAGGGTGGTTTGCAGGGGTTTGGAAGAGCCCCTAGCTAAGATTCTGTGCAGTTTGGAAAAAAACCCCAATCCCACTCCTGGTTGGCCCCACCCACCTCATCCTGCCCTCTCAGGAGTCCCCATGTGGCCCGTTTTGGATGTAGTTAAGTGCAGGGTGCATGCAAAGACTTGGGAAGGGCAAAAAGCAGACCTCCCAGAAATTCAGGAAGGCCAGAAATGGGCCCTTTTCTGGCTTTCAAAGAGCCTTCGGAGCCCAGGGAGGCTATTTTCGCCCTCCCAGAGGCTCAAGGAAAGCCTCCGGAGCTGGGAGAGGGCAAAACTACCACCACCCCACTGCCATGGTGCAGGAGGTCACATCCACCATGGCCACACCCACCCAGCAGTCCAGCAGAGAACCCTTTGCTAAAAGTTTTGAAGCCCATCCCTGGCCACAGCCTCCTGCAACCCTCTGCCAGTGGCCCTCTCGAGCTCCATTTTCACTGGCAGAGGGTTTCAGGAGGCCGTGGCAGCTGAAAATGGAGCTCTGGAGCCCATTTTCACTGGCAGAAGCACCACAAACTGGTCCTTCACTGTTTCCAGGGCAGCCTCCTGGGCCAGACCTAGCATCCCATGGGCTAAATCTGGTCCCCAGGCCTTGAGTTTGACACCCCTGAATAAGCACACTAGGTTTAGAGCAGCTCTTCTCTCTAGTACTTTGTCCCCATTCAAGGATTCCAGGCTAATCACTCTCTTAACTTCTTCCCGCATTTCTGCTGCAGAATCCACCACATATATATGCTGGTAAGGAAATATGGCTGATTTCAGTAGGTTATGGGAACAAGGTCAGCCAGAGAGAAAGCAAGAGTTCACTTTTGTTCTTAGTATCTGTAAAAAAAAAAAAAGGCTTAAAGAAAAGAGTGGAGAGAGAGTCCAACATATATCTTTTTAAATGTGAGACATTTGGGGACAGAAAGAGTAGAGCCATTGGTATTTTCATATCATCTCTTCCATGTGATAGTTGATGGTTATTAAAATAACAATCATGGGAAAATACCTATTACATAAATACAAACATACATATTAACTATATGTTCCCATTTCTACCAGCACTTACATGAATGAGGTAAGTGTAGTTATTAATAGATTCATGTGTTCTGTCCTTGCTTTGTTTTCTTCTTGGCTGAACCACACAGACACTGAACTATTAGATGACACAAACAACATTTTCACCTCATTATTTTCCAGGTAGATAGATAGATAGATAGATAGATAGATAGATAGATAGATAGATAGATAGATAGATAGATAGATAGACAGACAGACAGACAGACAGACAGACNAGACAGACAGACAGACAGACAGACAGACAGACAGACAGACAGATAGATAGATAGATAGATAGATAGATAGATAGATAGATAGATAGATAGATAGATAATCAACAGCCTTTCCCAGGAAATTTTTTACAAGATTTCAAACTTACCTCACCCAATCTCTGCCAGATTTCACTTTCTCTTCACTATTAACAACAGATTGCTCTCACATGAATCACATACTTCTGAGTCACATACAAACAGTAAAGAGTCCCAAAGGTGGAAGTCTGTCCAAAGGTGCTTTTTCAGGAGGCAACTGGACTTTCCTGTTTTTTCTTTGAAGACATTTCACTTCTCATCCTAGAAGTTTCTTCAACTCTGACAGGCTGGAAAAATTGATGCTACATGAACCAGGAGTACCTGAGGACACAGATAAATCTCCAAGTGCTTCAATGACCCTCTAAAAGGATGCAAATAATCAGCTGTCTGCAAGAAATATAAATCCTTCCATTCCCCATTATCCTTTCATAGCTGAAGAAGCTTTTTAGGAGTAAAACATCTTCAAAGAAAAGTCCAGTTGCCTCCTGAAAAAGCACCTTTGGGACAGTCCCAAAAGGTACTTTTTCAAGAGGCAATTGGACTTGCTTTATTTTTTTCCTTGAAGACATTTTGCTTCTCATTCAAGAAGTTTCTTCAGTTCAGAAGCATCTACAGAACTGAAGAAGCTTCTTGGATGAGAAGCAAAATGTTTTCAAGGAAAAACATCTTCAAGGAAAAACAGAAAGTCCAGTTGCCTCTTGAAAAAGTACTCAGAGAGTGATAGCCTAATGGAGCAGCCTCAGCTGGATTTATCAGAGGCTGAGGGAGGCAAGCCCCAGCTGCAGCAAGTTGGCTAGGAAGCTCCAGGTGAGGACAGGGAGCACCTGCCACCTGTTAGCAATGAGGAGGAGGTGGAGTCCACACCTGATCCAAGGACTCATAGACCAGACAGGAGTCAGGCACAATACTGGACAGCTAAACTACTTATGAGGAGGCAACCTTGTCTCTTATGAAGGGATGCATCAGCGTTGCCTACTTAATCCCGCACTGAGGACTTGAATGTTGCTGGAGCAATGTGCCAGTTCTCGGCCTTGTGTGCTTGTGCTGTGTATCCTGATCCATTTGACTCATGAACTGCTTTCTAGAACTTTGTGTGTTCCTGTTGGACTCAGCCAATCAGTGACTCTTGCCGTGGTGAGGTTGGAATCTGGACCTGCACAATGTGGATGCTTTCTGAGAACCTGTTTGGGGGTTTGAATAAAACACCTGTGGAACTTTTGCTGTGTGGGGGGGTGAAGCACAAGTACTGACCTACATGGCAATGTCTATCTTGAAGGGCTGTCAGGTGTGCATTGCATAGTTGGCCAGCATAGTGCATAAAGACACTGCACTCTTTGGAGTAAGCAACCTCTTGGAAAATGCAAGCAAAACACAAATAATAAGCAAAAATTAAGAAACAAGCAGACTAACAATCTAATTTTCACCACACTTTTCACTATATGTTCTCAATTTCTTTGAGCAGTGTTTCTCAACTTTGACAATTTTAAATTATGCAGACTTTAATTCCCAGAATTCCCCAACCAGACATTCACGTGCCTTAAAGTTACTAAGACTAAAAAAACCACTGTTTTTGAGTTACTCATCATTATCCAATCTTGACTTGCTTAGATTTCCTTTCTTTTCACCCATTCTCTCTTATTTCATGTACTTGTTTTGTGATTCAGTTCTCAGTACTTTTTATATGACCAAATTAATTATCAATCAATCAATATACTTCTTTTATACTGCTCACTCACTTTTCTATTCAATTTGCAGTCATTTATCACATTCATTCTTGACCTTAACTTTGATATACTTAATGTATTTAAGATGTGTTTGTGAAAGATTACCACATTCAAATGTTTTAAAATCTAATTTTCAATATATTTTTTTTAAAAAGATGTTTGTGTGGTAGGATTTTACATTAAATTTCCTTGTCCTGGAGTATTTACCATACCTTTGTGGTACTTGTTACATAGTGAGCTCTCACTTCCATATAATAAAGAGAAACAGCCTTCTAAAAGCAGCCATGGGTGCATGATTTTTTTTTCTTGTCAAAAGTCATAACAAACTATTATTTTTCTACCAAACCTAGGACAATTAAAATGCCTTCATTCATTTTTGTATCTGTAGGGCATATTTTACAAAAGTAAATAAATCGTGTACTTGCACTTTTTTTTTTTTTTTTTGCAATCTGTGCAGGGCTGTCTTAACACTAAGACCTGATTGGCACTTGCCCCTGGGCCTCAGGAGCATAGGGGCTCCATTCTAAACTGAGTATGTTAACCCTTCAATGCACCTTGTATCACATAAATACAACAACTGTATGGCTTATTGAGTATTATTGTGTTTTTCAAGCCTCATGTATTGTTCAAATGTTTATCATGTTGATTACTTGTTGCTGCATAGCATGTTTTTAATGTTTCAACAACAATTTTGTTGGAAGTGCCAAGAAAATAAATAGATGTTTAATTTTATCAACCACATTTTTATTCCTGTGAGTTGTTGTCATAGGGGCCCCAGTACGCCTGGGGCCCATTATGCTGTTAAGATGGCCCTGAAAGTATGCATAACTTACAAATACATGTCAAAAAGGGCCATGTAATTTACATTTTCTTTCCTTGTCAAACATGACTCTTTTAGTCATTGATACACTGATTTTCAGGTCCACACTGTTCATTGCAATGTTAGATACAATCTGTGTAATCTACAGTCTACAATCTACAATCTACAGTCTCTGTAGATCATTCATATTATTACTCCACAAAATCAGAATATTTTCATATGCCATAACAAAGTAATATGCCCATTTGTAGTATATCCCACACCAAAAGATGCCTAATATCAGCACAAGCACTCATTATATATTTAACCAAAAATTATCATCTATCTTAAGCCCATGTCACACCGAACCAACGGATGCAAAGAGGATGTAAAACGGACAAAAAACGTTGCCATCCGTTCGAAAACGCGATGTACTCACTGC
>BHFT01030549.1:0-13444 GCA_004320025.1 Laticauda laticaudata | reverse complement strand
CAGAGGACGGAAGAAGCTGGAGGAGACACATAGATCAACTGAGATCACGAACACTAGAAAGAAACACTAACAAACCCGGGTGCGAAGAAAAAGAACACACACACGTCAGAACCACAGCAAACATTAAAAAAAAAAAATAACCAAACCAGACAGGGGGGAGACCCCTCAAACACAAATAAGAGGGGAGGGGGAGACTCTCCACTAGCACAAGAAATACTGCAACAAACCCTAACAACAACCTGCCAACCAACAGCACCAGTAACCCCAGAAAGAAACCACAATTACTTTCCTGGAGATGACTTCAGTAGAGAGGAACTGGCAGTGGAAAACCAATATGAAGCCACTCCGGAAGGGAGCAGCTGAGCTGACTCTACCAGCCCAGATTGGCTGGGCGGGAGCAGCATGGCTGACTCCACCTTCCAGGAGGTTCCATGGAGAAGGACAGGAGAGACAGCGATCCCATCCGAACTGGCTGAAGACAACAATGCAACTGAGCTGCACAGGTCAAGTAGACACCATGAAAGCCCCGCTTACTTATGTGACTACATAACATAGGTTGGACTAAACCAAGTGGGGAGGGGTGTTCTGTATTAGCATGCTTGTAATACTGCTTCCTGATTGTTCCACAAATACCACACTGTGATTGGTTCTTCAAGCTACGATGATTGGTCCACAATTGCTGTCCTGTTATTGGTCCGCCTGAGTGGCGGGAGATTCAAGGAGCCATCATTGGTCGCGAGCCGCGAGCAGCCGCTATAAAAGAGGCTGCTGCGCTTCCGCAGTCAGACTGCTTCCAGGAACCAAATAAAGTGCTGAAAGTCACACTGGTCTCGCGTCTCTCTTTATTCCGCAACACAACACTTTGATCTTTAGATCTCTCTGGAATCTTCCAAGTCCCTTTTGGTTTACTCACTCCCTATTTTCCTTGTTTCTGTGGGTTCAGAAACTGAGATGGGGCCTATCCTTGCTGTGAGCCCTGGTTGAATATAGCTCAGACTCAGCAAGTAAAATTGAGAACAGAGTGAAGATCTTGCTAAATAAGCGAGTAACTGTCTTAATTAAAGATAGATAGCTACAACCTGATTTAAGAAGCAGGCCTGACACGTGTTTCTCTATTGGGAACAGTTGTTTGATTTCCTGCTCTATTGTTCCTGCGTATTCTGCTTGTATAAAAAACCTTGAAACTCCAGTCTTTGGATTGGTTGACAAATTAGACTTGGCTCACTCAACTTTGAACTGGATTTTGACTTCTCTTTTGAAGTCCTCCTCCTCATTGCTAACCAGCTGCAGCTGTCTGTTTTTCCCATTTGAAGCCTCAGGTCTGTCCTGCTGCAGCTGCTTTTCAGCTAAACTACTCTCAGCCAGCTGCTCGGAGCCATTGACCAACTCCCATCCTGAGGTACCTGGGACTGGTTCATCCTCCTCTGAACTGACATCTGGGGATGAGTCAAGGGGAGTCGTCACCAACTCAAAAATTGGAGATTGGGAAAGGAACATCAACAATCTTGAACATGCTGCTGACACAACTCTCATCTCAGAAACCATAGAAGGCCTGAAATATCTGATCAAAAGGATTAAAGAAGACAGCGAGACATTTGGTTGCTTCTGGAATGTCAAAAAGACAATAATAACAATTGATGGTGAAGAGATAAAATGTATGTATGCAAAAATTCACTAACCTAGGATTGCAAATTGATCAAAGCAGTGAATACAGTTCAGAAATAAAGTGTTGAATTGCACTGTATTTGTTTAGTTTACTTTATTGTCATTGCACCTCATACAATGAAATCAAACACCATCTTCAGTGCACATAATAACCATGAAAATAAACACAAACACGCATCCTTCACACTCCACACATTGAACCAAAAACCCGCAACACCACACCAATACTGCACTGTACAGTAGAATTCAAAAGAGCTACTGCCCTGGAATAGAAGCTGTTTTTCAGCCTATTTGTCCTTGCTTTTATTATTCTGATCCATCTGGCTAGTATGGTAATAGTTTCAAAATAGGGTTTCCAGGGATAGAGGATCTTTGAGAATGTTTTGAAACTTCTTAAGGCACGGCGGAGCTATAAAGCTCTTCCAAAGAGGGGAGAGGACAACCTATGATCTTCTCGGGCAATGTCATTAACCCTCTGGAGTGCTTTCCTACCTGTCACTGTACAATTGGCAAACCATACATAGGTGCAGTTAAGTTAAGACACTCTCTAGTAGTGCAGCAGTGGAAGTCAACCAGCAGTTTTTCATTCAGTTGTTGGTTTTCTTGAAGTAGTTCCAGTGTAGTATAATTCTGATGGGCCCTTTTGACACAGTGTTGGCAATATGAGCACCCCAGATCCAGGTCCTCTTTTATGGTAACATCCAGAAACTTAAAAACTGGACACTTTGCTCCACTCGGGTCTCCATTGATAAGCAAGGGCTGGATGTCTGATCTGTTCCTTCTATAGTCCATTATAAGTTCCCTTGGTCTTATTGGTGTTGAAGGACCAAGTTTATTTCTCCACAAAAGGAACCGGTCCACCTCATCTTGTAGGCAAACTATGCCCCTGGAGATAAAGTCCCACCACTGTTGTATCATTGCAAATTTTACTAATAGTATTACTAGTGTGAATGGGATATGTAGTCATGCACATAAGATATAGAGTAAGGGGCTCAATATGCAACCAGTGGTGTTAAATCAGTGTTAAGGAATAAGGCTGAAGGTGGTATAATTACCTATCTGACCCTCTGTGAATGGTCAGAGCAGGAAAATCCATAATTCAAAGGCAGGCAGATTGAATAAGAAAGTCCAAGGTCCAGAAGTTTAGACACTAGTCTATGTGGAAGAATTGTGTTAAACACAGACCTAAAATCCACAAAAAGCATCCTCATATAACCCTCATCCCCCACTGTTCTAGATGAGTAGTGTGAAAAGTAATGCTATAGTGTACTCTGTAGATCTATTTCTTCTGTATGCAAACTGATGTTTATCAAATGTATGTGGAAGACCAGAAATGATGTGCCGTTATTACATGGCAATGATTAGCATGAATCAAATATGGTAAAGCAAAGATATTAGCCTGGCATCTAAATATAGATTAGTTGGTACTATCATGCCTCCCATAACTACCTACAATTATGAAAGCTGGACCATGAAAAAACTAGACAGAAGGAAATTTGACTTGTTCAGGCTGTGGTGTTAGAGAAGGCTCCTGAGCATTTCTTGGACATCAAAGGTGGCAAACAAGCACTGAAGCATATAAACCACTGGAAGGCAAAAATCACAAAATTCTGCCAATACTTCTTTTGGCCATATCATGTGATCAAACTCACTGGAAAAGGCAGTCGTGCTCAGAATGGCCTGCAGCATCCGTAAAAGGAAACAAGGCCACCAAAAAATACAGTGGCTAGAAATCATTGAAATTGACATCAGCCACAGTATATAACAACTGAAAGAAGCTGTACAACATCAGACAATGATGTTGTAGAGTATATTTCTGGTTAATAGAATTTTTGAGAATTGGACACAATTAAAAGCATAATATCACCACCACTCAATTAGGCTTGCTAATACCTACTACCTAATAGACTATGAACTACCTTTACAGCCAATATAAGATCTGTTCCATTCGGAATATATCTAGTCCAGATAAATTTAATGGCTTGCATGATCAATTTCCAGTTTTCTTTGCACAATTCACACTCTACATGGATCTATGTCTTGAAGACTTCCAAAATAACAATATGTGTGTGAGCATGCATGATCAACTTATTGACTAGAGCTGATGATAAACAACAGAGACCTTTGATAGGTGACTTTGATGGATTTAGCTAGCAGTTAGAGAGTATGTATGCCAAGTGTCTTCGAACTTGGCAAATTTAAGACTTGTGGACTTCAATTCACAGAATTCCTGAGCTAAGATGACTGGAGGGGGAATTCTGGGAGTTGAAGTCCACAAGTCTTAAAGCTGTCAAGTTTGAAGATCCCTGATGTATACAGATCCCATGAACTCCCGGACTGCCAGTAGGTGTATTTATGAAGTGAACAAAAGTGGCTGAATACATCAATACCATTTGATTGTTAGCCCATGACTTGGACTGGAACAATGCAGGTTTAGCTGATAATTTTTAAGAGGATCTGTTGAATGAACTCCTTAATGAATTATATTGAACTGAATGGGCAGGAATCTTCAAGTCATGATGCAGCTCTTCCTGTGTATTAATGGACATCTCTCACAATGAAGAACCAAAACATGAGTATCTAAAAAATGAGGCTGCCTGCACTCACTATACCATCATTTCCTGCAATAGAGGAATTTATGTAAGCCAACAGGACTCATCAAGCAGAAAAAAATTAGCAATTCATCCTCCCCGCATGTGCAGTGAACGCTTTGCATCTGCTAGGCTTCCACTATGTATCCTATAGGCATCCGCTACGCATCCGTTCCTTCTGCTACGCGGCCGCTTTGCTGTTCTCCCCCAGAAGCCCTGTGGATGTGTCATCCGCTTCCATCCGCTTTCATCCGCTAGGCTTCCTATGAACGTCCGCTTTACATCTCCGCTACATCCTCCCCACATCCGTTCCTTTCCGTTGTTTCAGAGTGGAGCTTTGATTAACTGTGGATTAACTTCACAATTCAGAGTGGAGCTTTGATTAACTGTGAGGGCCAGGACTCTATATGCTGTTAAGGCAGTGTGCTCCACCATGTTGGGAAGTTTTTCTAGACTGGGGCAATTTATCAACAAGTCAGAACATTCACATAACTCCCACCAATTATCTAGTGGTGACTGTAGAATTTCAAATGGGAGGAAAAAGATATCTACTAAGTTTGGCTTTGGTTGATTCTGAAGCTACAACCAACTTATGGATCATAGCAGACCATGGAATTCCAAAGCACACCATCCAACCACTCCTAGTAATTTAGGTGATCACAGTTGTCCTCTGCTATCAATCCCAGTGGTCTGAGCCACATCACCATTGAGCATGTGATTCGGAATTAACCAGGAAAAGCTTGACCATCTATGTATGTGTGAGTTTGAAACCTGAAATGGAACATGCGTACACTCAAAGGATTATGAGTAAAGTAGGCTGATATGAGGGGATCGCAGTCTGAAATCTGACTGAAGGGGTTCAAATAATCCACTTTCCTCTAGAATTCCTTGGAGCTGCAGGCCAACCAATGTTACCCAAAAGGGAAAGTTGGAATCTGGATTATAAATGGGCAGATCTGAGAGATACATGATCATTTACTGAGGAGGGGTTGGACTTTTATTTTTTAAAAAACAGAGATGACTATAAGCCTGGAGGAATTCCTCTACTAATCCAGAGAGGCATTGAGCAGCATGGACAAGGAAAGTGCTTGTCAGTACATCAATCCAAGCTTATTGCTAAGTTTCAGCTTTATAAATAGACTCTCATGCTGAGCTATCTTTGAGGTAGTGCCCTGACAACCTTCTGAATCACCCAGAAAACATAGTACCCCTGTCCCTCCCAGCAGATTGCATCTGGGATCCTACAGTATGTCTTTAGTGGAATTTAATTCCAAACACAAGGCAGAAAAATACCCACTAATGAAAGCAATAGATATGAACATTAAACATAAAGTAGAAAACAAAATACCAACAAACAGCCTGTTCAGCCCAGAATAAAACAGTTTAGCTATGGAAAACAGCCCCGTGGCTAGAAGCAAATCTTGTTTCATTTTTTCATTAGGCTAACTCAACTTAAACTTCTTTTATTTTTCTTATATGTACCCATTTCATGTATTTATAACTATGTATATACTTATACTTATTATCTTGTAAGAAATTGACAAATCAAATAAATAAAAAATAAATAAATAAAGAGATGAGAAAAATGGGCTGGGCATTAGAGCTTAAAATTAGAATACTGTTTGCAGATCAATAGGGTGTCTTGCAGCCCCCTAGTGGCCAAGTAAAATCAGTAAGATAATTTTGCTTTGTTATAGGGACTGTTTTCACTAATTCTGATAAGAGTAGGTTAACAGTGGTCCCCAGCCTTTTTTGTACCAGGGACCGGTTTCACGATTATTCATTCTTCCACGGACTGGTACCTGAGTAACGCGAGACTCCACTGCCATCAGGATGCTCTTCATTCGAAGCCGCCCCCCCCTTTGATGAAACTAAGGCGCGAGGATTCCTTCAGCACCCAAACACCGCTTTCCAACCGAAAACCCAGAAGCACTTTCCAACCAAAAACCTGGAAGCAACCGAAAACCCAGAAGCGCTGCCAAAACAAGATGGCGGCGCCCAAGCTTTGCGGCCCGGTACAAAATGATCCATGGACTGGTACTGGTCCGGGTACTGGTGGTTGGGGACCCCTGAACTAAGAGACAAATAAATAACCTCCTCCCAAAGAAATATAGTATAAATAGCCAGTGATCCAATTTAAGTAAGGATAGAATTTTGTAATAGCAGGCTAGTATTCAATGACATGAAACAAGGTGGAAAAAAGATAACAGTTTACCCACCTCCACAAATATTAACAATAGATGTTTTTCCATTACTCAGTTCTGAATATCAGCAAGACAGCATTTGAAGAAGTTAGACAGCTTCAGATCACAAATCAGTATCATACTATGTGGGTAAAATGCAGATATGTTTCTGAGAATGATAAGGTCTTCACATCACAAGTAGGATTCATCAAAACATTTTTGTCTTGAAATAGATTATGTGGCAAATCCTGCTTGCTGAGTTCAAAACACTTTTGATTTGGTCATGGGCTTTTCCCCCCTTGAATTTGAAATGGTTTCCTTGGACCATTCTGGAAGTGTTTAAACCCCCAAACAGCTCCATTTGAACTACAAAATCCTATTTCAAATTTGAAATAGAGCTCTTTTGAGCTGAAATGCTTTCAGAATGACCAGAACAAGCTATTTAGAGCTCTAAACCCATGCTTCGTTTTGAACTCCGAATGGAGCATTTTGCACAATCCCCACAGCAATCAAGAAGGATATTGGCCAAGAGTCATGATCTTCTCCCTTTTTTGTCTTTTAGCTACTTTCTGATTCTGAAATCTGAAATGGGTATCTTTGTTTTTTCTAATATATAGAAATGCTATACTCATTTAACTATTGCCTGTGAAAAAGGCAAAATCAAGGGGGAGGGAATTAGAATCTTTCCATCAGCAACTCTTGACAGCAGTTTGATTCTATAGTTTCTAATAAACTATGTTTGCACATCTCATTGCTTACCTTTTCCTAGTGGTAAAGGGCTTAAAAAATAAACCGGTTGCCTCAAGAGAGAGAGAGAGAAAAAAAAAAACCTAAACAAATTAGCTATTTATCCAATGTACAATAAGAACTATCCATTAGCATCACTGGAAGATGGCCTCCCAAACCAAAAGCCAAATTAAAATCTCTGTGGCATTTTTTACAGGCCTGCAGTAAATAGTTGATAATGGTTAAATTCTATTCTTCATGCTCTCTCATGTTGAATTATTTAAAACATTTACCAACATTTTAACAGCAAGAGAGTTCTGTTTATGTATGGATTTTATTTATTAATTTCTACAGTACTTATTCCTTACTTCAGTCAGAGTTGACTCTGAATGGAATATGAATCAATGGGCATCTAAGTGGCTGTAGTCACCACATGGCATACCTCACTGTTTTTGTATAAAGTTCTTTTGCTTTGGGGGATTTTTCCTCATTCTCACACTTACATTTGTCACATGACTTTCTTGATTGGCATTGAGAAAAGTATGGGAACTTGTATCACCTGTCATAAATGGCAAAGATTTATTTCTGATGGATGTCAGAGGTGTTTTATGGCAGTTGCTAATGTTGTTGAAGAAAATTTCAATGAGTTTTATGCTTCTATCCAATCCTACATGTACCCTCTTTTCTTTGTTGTTTTTAACCAACAAAAAGCAGAATGAATAATAATAATAATCTTGTGCCTTACACCATCAGACTTCTTACACTGTGAAGGCTTATTGAATATTGAAAAGACCAAACTGGCTGACAGGAAAGACAAAATGATGAGTAGAAAAGAGACATGACAAGCCAGAGTATTACATGGCCAAGACACTAGAATTAAATGGATCAGCCACATAGCATTCCAGACTTAACAATATTGATGAAATAAGCAATAAGAAGTTTGGGTAGTGACTACTGCAATACTGGAAAAAGGAGAAGAGAAGAGAAAGAACTGGAGAAAAATTAAAAATATAAAGAATAGCAAATAGAATTAGAACAACAGTGACAAAATAAAACAAAGATAATACCAATAGTAATCGGCACCTTGAGTCCAATTCCAATGTATCTGGAGCATCATTTGACTGTCATTGACAAAATCTACTATCAGTCAGTTGCAAAAGGCAGTATTACTTGGAACAGCTTTTATCCTGCAACCATTTCTTTAATATGATTAAATAACAATATCTATCTATCCCAGGTCCTTGGGATTTACTCGATTAGTGGGTAAAAATGCCAAATTTAGTCTAAACATCAGGCTGACTATGCAACAAATCATTATATAACCAGCAGAGAACAGGTGGTACCTGGCTCAATCGGAATAACTATGAGAAAGATCTAGGTGTCCCTTTGGACTACCACTTAAATATAATTCAGCAGTGTCCTGCAATTGTCAAAAAAGCCAATGCAGTCTTAGGCTGCATCAACAGAAAGATGGCATCAAAATCATGAGAAATGAGAGTGCTACTCTATATGGTGCTGGTGAGGCCACCCTTGGAATATTCTGGTCAACATATGAAAAAGCTGCTAAGACCCTAGAAAGAGGCCAAGCTGTATTTGAAAGGTCAAGGGAACTATGTATGTCTAGCCTAATGAACAGAAGGGTGACATGGTAGCTGTCTTCCAGTGCTTGAGGGGTTATCATAGAACCAACCTATTCTCCAAAGCACCTAAAGGCAAAACAAGAAGTAATAGGTGGCAACTCATTAAAGAGTGATTCAATCAGGAATTAAAGAGAAAGTTCCTGACAGTGAAAATGATTCATCAATGGAACAGCTTGATTCCTGGAACTGTGAGTGTCCCATTGCTGCAGGTTTTCAAGAAAAGTTTGGTCCAGGATTTGAGTAAAGTCTCTGCCTCAGACAGGATATTGAACTAGAAGACCTCTAAGGTCCCTTCCAGTCATATGATTCTACAATTTTTAACTTAGGAACTCATTCAGGCCAGTTTGGCAATACTATAACTTTTTAGTACTTTTATCATTATAATTGCTCTCAAAGGTCCTGAATCCAGAATTTCTTCCCTACCTCTTGCAAGGTTGATGGAAACTACAATCTGCTGTGTTTTCATTTCGTCACAGTTGACTGCCTCTTTCTGTAGCTTCTTGGCTGAACTGTCATCAAGGGTTGATATTTGAGTCCTAATAGACCAAGATAGCAAAAGCATTAGGAAATGCTCCTCTTAACTTTTCTGAACTGAATGTTTCATCATGAATTCATTACCAATCCAATTCTGGAAAAAACAGTTTTATTTTAAATGCCTTGAAAGAATTAGAGGTAATGCTATTGGTAGGATTTACCATAGAGTTAGATTCAACAAATAAAGTATTAATTGACTGGGAACTAGTGGTTTACAAGCATTAAATGAGAATATTGCATATAGCTCCATTCATGCAGTTGGCAGTCTTGCTATCTCTCTTTTTTGCAAAATTTTTCCATAAGATAAACAGTATGACATTCTCCCTTTCTTATCTTTGTTTCTGATTAGTTTTTGCAGGTGAACAATTCCCTAATCTGCTGCCTCCACATGTGTTAAGACTATGGTTTCCAAATTCCTGGTCAGACCTTGTCCAAATGGTGCTCCCATTTTCTCTAGAATGAAGCAATTTGAAGAAGACTATTGTAAGATGTACTACTTGTGGCTGGAAACTGGAATTGGAAATATTATGAAGGAAACTGTAATTGGACTGTGTGGTCTGGGAAACAGAAATCAGTTTCGAGAATGACTTAATATCTATCAATCCAATTATTTCTCCATGGCTAATACAATCTTCCAACAATTAAATTTTTCCCTGTGATACCATGGACATTACCAGATAGACTACACAGAGTTAAATGACTATATTATTATCATAAGGAGCTGGAACACCTCACTTATATTAGCAAAGACATGCTAAGAAACTGACTGTGGAAAAGAATGTGCACTATTCATGTGTAAGTTCTAAATCAAATTACAGTGGAAAAAAAACTGCAAAACAGTTTCCATGGTATGATCTTGAGCCTAGCATTTTCATATGCCCAGCATTTTCAAGGAGAACACAAGGAATTACTTAGATGTACTGAACTGCATTGATAGAAAACAAAGGAACTGTAGACTGAAATCAAAGTTGTTAAGGATGAATGTGAAGACAAACTGCCAAAGGCCAAGAAATAGAAGACAGCAAACTGGATGTGAGAACAAATGGAACAAAATGCCAGGAAGAGAATGGAAACCAAAACCAAAAAAGGAGAAAAAGTAAAAGATCTCAGGATCTTTGCACGAACCTCTAATTTATATCAGCAGTCTATATGGTCATTACTAAGATGGGTTTTTTCTTCCATTCATTTTTATTTTTTTCAGTTTCCAGAGACTGCCGAGACATGTCCCTGCAGTTTTCTGGACATGGTTTTTCCACAAGTGGTTTTCCATTGTCTGCTTCCTAGGGCTGAGAGAAAGTGACTGGCCCAAGGTCACCCAGCTGGCTTTCTGCCTAAGGTGGGACAGTCTCTCCATTTGAAGCACCATACTAGTTCAATACTAAGATGAGCAGGCATAGGAAATGATGAAATATCTACATAAATATAGCAAACAGCAGGGGAACAATTTGTAGAGGTTCAAATTTGTAAAGCCAAACCATGCCAGCAAATTTGGAGAAAGACAAGTGGCTAACAGATTGGAAGAGGTCAGTCTACAAATCTATTGTACATCTTTAATTTCACATCCTTGCAACACAATGTTCAGAATGATCCAACACATATTAGAGCTTTATATGGAAATGGAAATGCCAGATGTTCAAATTGCCTTTAGAACAGGCCAAGGAACAAGAGACATCATTGTTGATGCATGGTAGATAATTAAGAAAGCCAAAGAATATCAAAAAGAAGATAATATGCAGTTCAATGATTATAAAAGGCTGTCACTGTGTTGACAATTTCAAATTGCAGAAATGCCAGAATATCTCATTGTTCTCATGCAAAACAGAGCAGGAAGCCATACTACAGACAAAAATGTTGAAATAGACTGATTCCAAATTACTACCAGAAGGAAAGGAATGAAACAAGGTTGCATAGGTTTTCCTTATTTATTCAACCTACATGCATATTTAGAGAAACTGGATTGAAAGAATTTGGTATTCTTTCAAAATTGGAGGAAGAAACAGTGATGACCTGAACTATGCTGATGGTGTGACTTTGATAGTTGAAAATGCAAATGGTTTGTAGGTTTAAGGGGATTAAGATTAAATATAAAAAAGACTAAACTGAGGACAATAGATATAGCAACCAGCCTTAGAATTGATGATAAAGATATTGAAATGGTGAATATTTTCTGACTTTTAGGATCAAGTATAAATAATGCTGAGAAATATGCTGCAGACTAGTATTTGGGGCAGTAGCAATAAAAGCCTTGGAAAAAATATTCAGATCCTGGATTGTGCCTATGTCTACAGAAAATGAGGTTTTCTCTGTGACTTTCTGTTGAAATAAAAGTTGTATTTTGAATAAGCAGGAAGGAACAAATAATTATATACTTTTGAACTTTGATGTTGAAAAAGACTTCTGAGAATACTAGCTTCACTCCTCCAAGGTGGACCAAACTAAAGCCACATGACTTAATATTCTTTTTTAATATTTAGTAGTTTGATACAGATGATCCTTGATTTATGACCACAATCAAAACCAGAATCTTCATTGCTAAGCAAGGCAGTTTTTAAGTGAGTCACATCCAATTTTGTGACCTTGGTTATGGTTGTTAAACAAATCACTGCAGGCAAGTGAATCATGTGGTTCTTAAGTGAATTCAACTTCCCTTATTGACTTTGCTTGTCAGAGGTTTGGCTGGGAAGGTCGCACATGGTGATCACATGAGCTTGGGATGATGCAACCATAATAAATGGATGCCATTTGCCAAGCACCCTAATTTTGATCATGTGACTATGGGGATGCTATAATGGTCATAAGTGCGAGAACTGGTCATAAGTCATATTTTCAGTACAAAATTTTTTAGTTACAGTATTTTTTATCCCATCATTATCTTGTTGAGACTCTTCCTACTGTTTGTCAAGGGTATCTGGAAGATCTAAGAGATCTATCCACACGGTCACTAAGAGTCAATATCAACTTGATGGCATATAATTATCAACATTGTGACTGGTGAGATTTGGGAGCAGAGACTGCCTTCACTTCAACTTTCTTTGAAACACTTTAATGTTGCCAGAAACAACAGTCATTTCATTTTCTGCAGGAATTGCTGTTGACACTTTCTTTGAAATGATTCAGTGTACTCTGGAAATATTATTCAGAAGAGAAACAAGAGAAGCATTTGAAAAGATTCTTTCCTGTCATAAGCCAGATCAGAAATTCAGAATGATCTTATCTTGTCCATACAATTGCTGTTAGTTGAAGCAAGTCTTCTAGCAGTCCTGGGAACTTTAGCTCCTTAGTGTTCTTGCTGGCATAAAATAGAATGCAGCATTTTCTAAATCAGCGGTGTCCAACTTTGGCAACTCTAAGACTTGGAGATATTAACTTCCAGAATTCCCCAACCAACAAGGGAGTTGATATCCTTAAGTCTTAAAGTTGCCAACATTGGACACTTCTTTTCTAAATCCTGGAGCATGCTGAGAGTTCCAGAAACACACTTGGGAAGACACCTTTAATAAGGTGCTAAATTTTATGCTTCAGGTAAGGTAAAGAAATGATTGCGACAAGTCTAACACAGAAAACAAAATATGTACATATGCAATATTGGTTAAAATAAAACCATTTCTGGTTATAAATGAATGTACATTCACTTTAGCATGATAGAATTATGTGATAAAAATCTCTTTCCCTGGACAAACTTCCTAGGGAAGCCTTGCTTTTTAAAAAAATTAGTTGAAAACAAATATAATTCACTTTTTGCTTGTTGCATTAAGACATCCTAGCTGATATCTATGGGATCAATGCAGCCCACAAATGTAGTTTGCTCCAGATATAATAAGTCATTAAAGTAACGGCCTATTATAAATTAAATTTTCAGGTATTCCTGTATTTTTGTTTCCAGTGTTTGTTGTGTATAAAGTGTGTTTGTGTATTCCTGCATATGTGGAAAATACCAGAAATCCTCCCAAATTGGGAATTGAAGACAAAGAAAAGAGGGTCTCGATCTCATCTTCTGCAATAGTTTGAAATTAATTTACGGAATACAGATGAAAGAACCCTTTTCCAGCAGTGACCACAATATGATTGACTTTTGTCTCAACATACGCCCACACAAAAATCATCA
>BHFT01030548.1:0-20904 GCA_004320025.1 Laticauda laticaudata | reverse complement strand
AGTCCATGGTGATGGATGATCTCACCCAGCAGCTTCATATAAATGTTGAACAGGAGTGGAGAGAGTACTGAGCCCTGAGGAACCCCATAAGGTAGTGGGTGAGGGTTGGATCTCTTCCTTCCTATCAACGCTGACTGAAAGCAGCCACAGAGGAAGGAAATGAACCAAGACAGCACAAGGCCTTGCACTCC
Source organism: Laticauda laticaudata (assembly GCA_004320025.1). Lineage (NCBI taxonomy): Eukaryota > Metazoa > Chordata > Lepidosauria > Squamata > Elapidae > Laticauda > Laticauda laticaudata. The sequence goes on along the minus strand of BHFT01030548.1, from coordinate 20,713 downwards.
CATCCCCCGAAACCACCCCAGAAGAATCCCATGATCAATGGTATCAAAAGCCACCGAGAGGTCAAGTAGAGCAAGGATGGATGCACTACCCCCATCCTGCTGCTGCCAGAGATCATCCAAAAGTGCGATCAGTGCTGTTTCTGTTTAGAAACATTTTTAAAAACATGTTTCTGTTTAGCTTATTTATACATTATATTGCCTTTCTAATAATTCTGGGGAAATATTTGTTATATTGTGCCTTGAAACGGATGTTTGAAGGAAAAAAAACCTTTTGTGATTAATGTTCAGTCAAAGATGACTGACTTATGTCTTCAAGCATCATGTTCCATTCATATCCCTTATTTTGCATTCTATGGAATGTTCAATTTGCCTAGTTGTCCTGTTTGTATAAAATCAATTGCCAGTGTAGGACTTTGCCAAAAGGTAATTGCCAGGTTTTTTATGAGCAATTTAATTCTCTTTCTAGCTTCAGGAAAGAACATGAGAAATAATCACTGGTCATAGGAGTAGTGATTAATGTTGAAAAGATTTATTCATTGAGGCCCCCTTTAAAACTCTATCAAATTTTAAAATATATTGTATATTTACATACATTGTACACTTTACTTAGACTGGTAAATTCACAGAGTAACTGCTAAACATGATATTAAATCTCATATGAAATTATAGTGAAAAGCAACTGCAGAGCAAACCAAATATGTATATTCTTTTCTGGTTAAACTTATTCTAGATCTAGCTTGCTCTTCTGCTATCCTTCTATATTTCCAGGTCTACATTTTTACCTGCACTAATTATTTTACTTGGATGCAGAAATTATCAAATTCAAACCTTGGTACCTCCAACAAAAAGGAGCTGGAAGCAGATGAGATTCTCTCTGAGACCTGGGAAAGTTACTGAGACACAGTAGAAAATATTCAGTAGTTTTAAAATACATATAGCTATGGTGGAATCTGGTGCAGAGTCACTGGAAGAGGGAGTCTTTCAGAAGAAGCTAAGAGCCAAATCAGGCTGGAATATTTGGTATGGAGTAAGAGACCCAGAGTGGTCCCACCCTAACTATTCACAGAGTGTATCAGATAATTATGCAGATTGTGCTGTAGTCTGATAAAATTCTTCCTTTGGTAATCAAAAATAAAGAAACTACCATGGTCTGGTTCTTGGTTCATTCAGTCTGACAATAGCAGGTCATTAAGGCTAGGTCCCACTGGCCGATGGATGCAAAACATATGCAAAAAGGACACAGCGGATGAGCAAAATTTTGGGGGTGGCTCCATCCGTTGCTATCCGCTACAAAAAGTGCCCCAAATTTGCATAAACAGAACGGAAAAGAACGGAAAGGAACGGATGGGGGTAGTATGTAGCAAGAAAGTTAAGCGGATGTTTGTAGGAAGCCTAGCGGATGGAAGCGGATGACACATCCGGAGGGGTTCCGGGGGAGAATTGCGAAGCAGACGCATAGTGGAAGGAGCAGATGCATAGTGGATGACGCGGATACATCACGGACGCCTATAGGATGCATAGCGTATGCATAGCGTATGCATAGCAGATGCAAAGCATTCACTGTGCATGCGGGGAGGATGAATTGCATCAGTTCCGCGGATATAAAAGGATGCAGCTCGCAAGGAGTCAGCATTCAGAGGAAAGATGTGCTGCCACAGACATCTTCGAATAACACCATGGTTCATCAGTCAGGGAAAAGAGGGAAAGCCTGTGAACTACTCCTGCCAGCCCTGGCAAGAAGGACAGAACCACTCCCACCCCCCTGGCACTGACTCGAAGCGTGGTGGCTTCTGCCTGGCTCGGTAAGGTAGTGCTGGTGCTGGTGCTTCTTACCTGCTGGTAGCAGCTGGTGCTTCTTCTGCTAGTACTACTGGTGCTGCTGGTGCTTCTCGCTGCTTGCTCTGTGGTGAACCAGGCCCGGTGACCCGGTCGAAAGTCGCCTGCTGTTGAAAAGCCCTCTGCCAGAGGAGGAAAGGGCGAAGGGAAGGAGAAGGGAGAGAGGAAACAGTACACCCCTTCCCGAGACCATGAGGAGGAGGTGCTGAATGGGCTGCAGTGGAGAATGAGTACTGTGGGAAAGGGACACAGACTGCTATCACGACACCAGAGAAAGCAGCAGCATGGAAAGACAAGGCAGAGAGCCTGGGCTACCACTGCAGATGTACTCCTGGATGGTGAAGCACATCAAACCTGGTATGGCAAGCTTCACTGAAAGAAATCTGGCCAGGCCGCTGTCAAGCTCACTGACCGGGAGATGTACTTCATGGGCCAAGTGCAGCTTCCTGGAGGTGAGTCCCACACCGAGGAGCAAGCCCCTCTGTCAACCCTCTCCCTTAGCCCACAGACACCAGTCCCCTTCCAGCCAGGAGACTAGCTTACCGTGTCCAGGCAAGTGTCTTCGGAAGGCCCCATGGCCAGAGGACCCCCCCCCAACATCTCACTCCCCATGGCCAGAGGATTGGAGATCCCCTGTCACAAATGGAGGAAGAAGCAATGCAGCCACAGAGATCAACCCACCCCCACCCCCACCCTCAGTTCCATCTCCACAGAAAGCAGGCAGAGAGGCAGACTGGAGGGTCAGAGCCACTACGTCTCTTTTTGGAGATCAAAGGGACACAATCAAAACCACACAGATCTTCTCTCTCAGCTGGTCCCAACACGACATACCATTCTCGAAACCGAAAGGCCGTCATCACCTACGTGAGCCAGACCCTCATTTGACTGCCTGGAAGGCCTCGAGTACCAGGTGATGAGAGAAGAAGATCACAGCACTTCTGCACAACCCTCCAGGCCCAGCTGAACCTGCTCCGATCCAGTCCAGGTCTGCTCCTTCCACCCCAGGCGATGTCACAGCCCTTCGCACGGTTTTCAACAGCCCATCACCTACCAAGCTCGAGTACCAGGACTTCCACAGCAGAAGGAGCGCTTCCCAGTCCAAGCCAAAGGTTCATCGCACGCCACAGATGCCTCACCCGCCCAGCTGCAGACCAGACAGCCCACTTTACACTCCTCTTCCTCCACCCCACAGCCAAGGCCCTCAACGGACAATCTGGTCATCAGTATTGGGCTGACATCCCAGGTCCTTGATGAAGGGCCTCTCAACCTCACAGGACTGAGTCAGGCTCTCTGAGAGCTCCTGAACACACCTATCCCTGTTGTACTCTCAGGGCAGGCACCCCCCAATGGCGCCTCAGACCAGCATCCAGCCACAGCCACCTTCCACAGTCCTGGCTGCTTAACAGCTGAGACCATGGATATGCCCAGAGTGAGCTGAGAATAATGTCCAGAGACTGAGTTAGTTGTTCTTGAACTCTTGTTTTGCTTATCAAAGTCATTAATTCAGAAGTAATGGTTTGTGCTTATATAATACACTTTACTTGTTCATTTTTGCTTTTTAATAAAGTCATAACAGTATTACCTAAGAACATTTAATAATAAAGGTTATCTTTGCTTAGACACACATTCTTGGTTCATTTTATTAACTTAATAAGTGTTGGTGAAAAACTTTTAAAAATGGTTAAGCCTTTGCTATGCTTGTGGATGCGATAAGTATTTGAATGGGTAATGCTGGGTAGGTAAGATATGGATACGAAACTTCAGTGCAAGCATAGTGGACTGGTATGTCCCCACCTCCCAGCTTGCCACACATATGGCCTTTTATCAATAACAATTTATTCATTGATCAACACATTTTCAAAATAAACAAAGCTCTTTATTAATGCCCTATTCATGTAGGAGTCACCTCAATAATACATGGCAAAAGTCTCAATCAGTGTTGAACAGCTTCAAGGAAGCATCCCATTAATCATCTATCATTCCTGTCTTGCCACTCACTGCTCCAGCTGGGGAGTTGCAGCAGTGTCTTCAGAGGTTTTGCGCTCATTCTTCCTTCACGTGGAAGTCTCTGGTTGGGCCTTGCACATCCAACAGTGTCTATTCAGTTTAAATCCTTGCCTCCATTCACAGGCTCCATGTCCCTGACAGTATCCCTTGTTGACAGTCCACAAGCTGTTCTGCAACACTGGGCTAGCGGTTTACGCATGAGATTGTGCAGGATGCAGCAAGCTTCACGATGCTCCTCCACGTCTATGGTTCATGCTGGCATTGAGTGAGAAGTACCTGGAACCTGTTGGCCAGGATGCCAAAGCGTGTTCTCCACCACCCGTCTTGCCCTGGAACAGCTGTCAGGTTGAAGATCCTCTCTTATGGCTGAGGTATCTTGAAGCTGTATGGCATTCATGAGTAGGGTTCTGAGGTAAAGGCGTCATTACCATGATGAGAGGGCACATCTTTGTGTGTCATTGCGGTAGGGGTCTGCGACTGGAAACCATGATGAGGTTGCGTTCCAGCCCATCCTTGAAGGTCACTGTCGATGAATACCTGGTATTTCTGAAGCTGACCCGTTGGCTGAAAGCATCGATGTACATGAACTTGTAGTCGCAACAAACCATTGGACAAAGAGAGGATGATACTGAAGAAGGCCCTTGTAGTTGTAATAGTGGACCCTGAGTTAGCATGGAGTTTTGCAGGCCATGTGCTTCCCATCTATGGCTCCAACGATGTGGGGAAAGATTCCCAGTCTGATACACTCTTTCTGCAATTTTCTCTCAGCCTTGCTTCAGTGGTGGGGACCTGGAGGAGCCGTCCTGGAGTGATTCTTCGATGATGGTCTCTGGCAATTCACTTCTATGACCACTTTGCTATGCTGGTGTTGTGTGGAACACCTCCAGCATACTGCATGTTTCTGTATGTGGTTCCATGAGGCCAGTGCTGACAGAGTCAGTGACACCTTTCAAGTCCAGGTCCAATTGGGACGGAACGTTGGTGCTGGCTTGGTCAACCTGGGTCCAGACGCTCTACAATTAGCAGTCAAACAATGGCTGGGTGGCATCTCAATGAGTGACTGGAATGCGAGTGGGCTTCATTCTCCAGCTCCACCATCAAGCTTGTTCATAAACAGTCCAAAGCTCCATCTGCTTTTCACGATCCATCTTGGACCCACCATAGTCTCTTGATCTCCTTCTTCTCCTTGCTCAGTGTAAAAGCTGATACAGATCTGACAGGTCTTCGGTCTCTGGTGATTTGAGATGAGCTACGCATAAGGACTGTGTGAGTATCCCATGGTGGAGAATCGAATGATTGATGTTGAAAGCAGACCAAGAGTGAGAGGTTCTGTACACCACGGCTGCTGGCTGATTACTGAGATCCAGTTGATTTTCATCCCCCTTTTATAGGAAATATCGTTGCTCCACTACGGTCCTTCTACATTACTCTAGACATACTCAAGACATCCTAATAAATATCCAGATACATCCCAAATAACAAAGTTTTTGTCCGTTTAGCTAATACGGATGCATTGCTCCCTTCTTTCCGTCTACTAAGCTGTGTAGACGTTCCGTTTGTACCTTGTCTTCCGCCCTCTTTCAGTTTTAGCTGCAGGAGATGTGAGTTGAGGGGATGTCCAGAGGTGCAGGAAGAAGGATACAGCGGGACATTTAAAGATGATACATATGGCATGTAGAACGTTTGTTTGCGCATATATGCGCGGTCATGTACGATCGTACGGCGGAGAAAGTCAATCTGTCCAAAAGGTTTTGTGCAGCTCATAAACTTCTTGCACGGATGAAATCTCAGTGGGATGGATGCTCGAACATGATAGAGCGTTATGAAACACGTTGCAGTGAGTACACAACGGATGGCATCATCGGGTTTCCAACGGATGAGCAAGCTTTTTTGTCCATTTTACATCCTCTTTGCATCCGTTGGTGCAGTGGGCATGGCATGGGCTTTAGTTGCAGATTGGGTTCCTAAGTATCAACAACAGGTTAACTTCTTTGCAGCCAAAGAAATGTTCTTTGATATTTTTTTTCATCAACTAAAGACTACAGCAGGTAATTGTATTTGTATTTGTAATTGTAATCTTACAAATCAGAGCTGGAAAAGTCATTCAGACTCTAAATTGCATTTCAATATTTAAAAAATCCAAATTAAAGGATCACAATAGTTAGCTGCCTATCCTCCATGAATATATTCAATAAAGGGGAGCTTGCATACCTTCCTGTAAGTTAAATGCATTGTTCCTTTCTTGAATTCTAAAACAATAGAGAATAGTTTTTGTCCAAGATTGTTTTTGTTTGTTTGTTTGTTTGTTTTGAATTTTTATTTTCCTTACACTTTTCTCAAAAATAAATGTTTCTCTTTCTAATCAGGAATACGCTAGTACTTTTTCCAAATGACACATTTATTAAAAGCCATAAACCTGATATCAATGGATAGATTGTTCAGTCTCCCAAATCCTGGATTTAATTCCATCAATTGTGCATCTCTGTCAAATACTTCAGAGCAAATGTGGTTGTAGCCTGACTATAGATGACAGATTTGAGGGTATATTCTGGGTGAAAAGCATATATGCTCCATGTTGTCTGTATTACAAAAAGATACACAGAGAAATATATAGAACTAGATCAGTTTCTAAGGAGGATGTATTGAAACACAAATAAGACAGTACAGAATATAACTGATCATCAATGAGCTATCTAGCCATTTTCTCATCAATGAGCTATATAGCCATTTTCTAAGGCACTGGATGCCAAACCTATATTTGCATATCCTACCAGTCTGGGGCAGATTCTCACTAGGAACAAACAGAAACTGGTTGCCAACAGGAGAACAAGATCCTGCAAAATTTGATGTCTATTTTGCCTCCCCAAAAATGAAATCCAACAATATCGCCAAAGCCCTTAACATGGGATTAGAAGCACCTCCACTTGCTCTTCCAATAATGTGATATATATAATTATCTGTTAGAAATGACCCTCTGGATTCTAGGTAGTACAAACAGGCCTAACTTTGCAGAAAATAATTAATGGGCACACAATTCAAAACAAGGGCAAAGTATTATCAGAATATTTCAACATCCCAGGATAGCATATAAAAGTATGGATTTTTGGAAAATGTGTCTTTACTGCAGCATTATGTGAGAAATAGCTGAACGTTAAAAGGCAATATCGAAAGATTTCAGTAAAAACATTGGGCTTGTTAAGATGCTGGTAATCCATTTTACATGTAACCAAACCATCTGCTTAACCAATGTGTTTTCCATCCCCTTTCTGCCCCCTTATCACACCTTAGAATATTACATCGGCATAGTCATGTTATGCTTCTGATGAAGTGAGTTACAGCTCATGAAAGTTTATGGCATTTAATATTTGTTTGTCTGAAAAAGGTGCTGCTCAGCTCCTTATGACTTCACCACTATAGATTAAAATTGTTTTTTTCTACAATCTGTCTCTGTATTATACAGTTCCTAGAACTTGATTATTCCTTTTGCCTGCTTATGAAACTTCTGTTTCTTAATCCTTAAAATGTGAGGTGGGAATTAAATTATGAAATACTTCATCAAATGTTTGGCAGATTTTTTTTAAAATTGCATGAGTTTTTGTACAGTGTAATTGTCCTGGCATTCCAATTGCCATAAAACAGAAGTAAAAACAGAATAACATATATACTGTTTTAAACAGTGCTAGTGTTGTACAATAGTTTCTCACCATCATATTCTAATACAGTGATGACTAACCTTTTCCACATCATGTGCCAAAAGTATCTGCACCATGATGCAATGCACGTGCAAACCCCCGCCCCCTGAGCATGGACACATGTCTCTTGCGCATGCGTCTCCCCTGGTGCATGCATGGCAGATATCCAACAATCAACTGTCTGGTGGTGTGTGTGCACACATGCACAATGTAACTTTTCTGGGTGATCTCTCGCATGCCGACAGAAATGGCTCTGCATGCTATTTTTGGCACGTGTACCATAGGTTTGCCATCGTGGTTCTAATATGTCTATCTATCATTCTAATACTTACATTCCTCTGTCAATATTACAAATGGTATCTCTTTCCATGTCCCCCTCACCTGATTCTTTCACCTTCCAACCTCTACCTCATATTTCTAACCATTGATAGAACCTATTACATGTTAAATAGTATTCTGTATCTCCTTTATCTTTTATTTTTAGCGTTAGTCTGTCCATTTCCATAGTCTAGTATCTTCCTTATTGTTTCATCCTCTGATGGGGTGTTTTCGTTCTTCCACTTCTGAGCATGTACAATACTTGCTGTGGTCAAAGCATATAATAATAAATATATTGTCCCTTTGTCACAGCCCTCTGATGTGATACCTAGTAAAAACAATTCTGGTCTAAAGTCTATATGTTGTTTGGTCATTTTTATCTAGCCACGTCTGTATTTGAGTCCAAAATTTCCTTGCCTTTATACAGGTCCACCACATGTGGTGGTATGTACCGGGTAATTGTTTACATTTCCAACAGATTAAGGACATATTTTTAAACATTTTAGCTGATCTCACTGTGGACAGATGCCACCTATAGAACATTTTATAGAGATTTTCCTTATAAGAGGTGACCATTGTCAGTTTCCAATTTCTCTACCAAGGCTTTTGCCATTTATCCAAATCTATAGCATATCCAAAAATTTTGGCCCATACTGTCATCATCTTCCATTTTATAATTTAGTAATTGTACAACATCTTTATCAATTTGTCATCTGTCCCCACGAATACCTTATCCAATGTTGTTAGTTCTCTATAAAATCCCATGTTTTCACATCTTTCACATAACACAATTGTATCTACAAATATGACCACCACTCTAATTCCTTGGTTTTTTAATTTTAATCTAGTTTTCAATTCATTCTCATTTAATATATCTTTATAAGAAAATTGTTTACATGTTTATAGCATTTGGGTGTATCAATGTTTCTCGAGTGGAGAGACATCTGGTACTTTCATGTAGTTTTGTTGGTTAATTTTATCCCACACTGATGACAATGCATTCCTTATATAATGTCTTTGGGAATATCAGTGTGCTGTATTTCTTCCGTACCAGAGAAATGCATACCACCCTAGTTGAAGGTCATGACTCCCCAATACCAATAATCTTCTATGCCTCAAGGCTACCCACTCTTTCATCCATGTAAGTGCGACTACTTGGTGGTACAGTTCCCAGTCTGGTAGTCCAAAGCCTCCATTTTCTTTTTTTAAAAAACAAGTTTTATTCAGTTTTCTACCTTTTAACATCTCATTTTAGAGAACAGCATGATTACAGGTTTCACGTGTGCATACAAATATGACCACAGTTACATATTCAATTTTTGTATTCAATTTCTTATCTTAATGAAGCTTTTATACATTTTCTATTTTATTGTATTATTCCCAACGCATATCTCATTATTTAATTCACATATATTACCTTCATAATTATTATACTTTAGTACTTTTAACTGTCACATTTGTATAGTCCTCTTAAATTCTGATTAATAACACTCCTTCTATAGATTGGTTTCCCCCTTAAAATATTAGTTTAAGTGCACCACCTCTGATGCCGAAGCACAGACCAAAGCTGCACATGAGCATGGTCAGCGGTCCATCTTTGGGGAAGCTCAAAACCCAAAGCCTCCATTTCCTTTTGACTCTTGAAATAATTTCAGTTTTATTCTCAGTTTCTTCCCTTGCCAAATAAATTTCACCACTATTTTATTCAACTCATTAAAATATTTTTCTCCAGTTTTATTGTTTGGAATTAAAAAAGCATCTTTGGCAATATGTTCATCTTTATTATAGCTATTCTACCCATCATAGAAAGTTGCAAGCTTTGCCATCTCTCCAGATTCAACTTAATCTGATGCATTAATTTTGTACAGTTGTCCTCTTTAATTGTAATATATCTTGCTGATAGGTAGATTCCTAAGTATTTCACTTTTTTTGCTATCTGGATGTACATTTTTATTAATTCATCCCTCTGTTTGTGAAGTTTTTAACAATTGTTTTGGTTTTCCCCTATTTATCTTTAATCCTGCAACCTCTCTGTACTCCTCTAATTTCTCTATGATTCTCTGGTATAGCTCTCTATTTCTAAGTACTGTACATTCGTGCTGCTTACATGAAAAGGAGGAGCATCTTTATATCTTTCTAGAAAGCTATGTGAGGGACCAGTTCTCCTTGTCTGGCTGCTTAAATCAATAGGAAAGTGGTCTGAAGATGTCCCAACTGCCAGCAACTTGGCTATCTGATACACAAGACAGGGTGTTTTTTCAGACAACTTCAAGTCAATGCGATACTCTTTCTAGAGAGGTACATTTGACTGTGTTCCTCTATAATTTAGGAAAATACCACTCCCTCAAATAATCTTTTCAAACTTGTAAAGCATATTTTAATTGTCTTATAAACATTAAACAAAATACATAGCAATTAATCATGTTGAACATTCATAAAAGTAGCTTATGAATAAAGTTTAGCCCATAGGAAAGAAGATTACTTTTTAGTGTTACTATGAAAGCAACTAAAAATATTGCTTACATAGTATTAGTATTAGTATTATTATCACTGTTTTAGATCAATCATATCCATTGATGTAGCATTGCCTCATGATAGCACATATTACAGAGGGAGTCTTATATCTCAGGTATAATGAATACTGCAATCCTGACCTAAATGAAACCAAAGATATACCTCAAGCCAAAATCTCACTTGACAAACTACTTTGTAAATCTAGACTTCAACATGTCATAAATCTACAGACTTGAAGTATTTCACAGTGGATTCAAGCACTTTTTGTATCAACAGAGATCCTTAGGTATTAAGGCAAACAAAAACAATATCTAAAAGTATGTAGGATGAACAGGCAACATAAATTGTTATGAAATTTATGAAAATGTTCATGAGATTGTGAAAGACAGTCATTTGTATATATCATTAAATATATATACCTGAAGGTACAGTTCTCAACATTACCTCATCAAAAATTTACAGCCAAGCATCCATTCTCTTTTCCCAGTGTTAAAGGAATACTAAAGGTAAGAAAAGCCAAACTATTACATTTTTTTCAAAGTCAGAAACCAGTTATAATGCTTGGGTGGAGATAATGGACATTTGTTTCTTTTTTAAATTCAAATGTTTATTTTATTTTAAAAAATAGATTAAAATATAAAAGTCTAAAAAAAATTAAGAATAGGAAAAAAAACCCCAATGTTTATTTCTTTAAGATTATTAAAGAGATTAGAATTATGGCTGCTATAACAACATTCACATTCACACAGAGTAAATGCACAACATTTATCTTTTCATAAGCCGTCATAACAAACAACATATTAGTGTTTTTGTTTATCCAGAAAAACAAGTCTGATATTATTTTTCTCCAGAGAGATTGTTATTGTGGAGTGACCCTGTCTCATTGATGGAATGCTATGAACAAGGCTGCCTTCTATTTATTATCTTCCCATGTCCCAATACAACTATTTACAGCAAGCAATGCAATCGCAAACACACACAAAATTACACACATTAAAAAAAAAACTGTCATGAGGGACAGTAGCCTAGTACATCACCTTAACATTTCTGATTCCTGAAAAGCATTCAAAAAACAAACAGAGAGTGTGACAAGCTGACCAGGAGGAAAAGGCTGACAGAAAAGCTTGACAGAAAACATATTTCTAAATATTCTTCCTATCATATTAAGGAAGGGAAAATCTTCAGTATGCCTTCAGCAGAATAGAATATCTGTAGCTCAGGGGTGAATTGTGATTTTTTTTTTTTAGTGTTGAACTTGGCTATTTGCTTGCAAATATTTATTTGTTTGCAAATATTTATTTATGGTGAGGCAGTGGTTCGAGTGCAATACTGCAGGCTGCTTATGCCGACTGTTGGCTGCCTGCAATTTGGCAGTTCAAGAGACTCAAGGTTGACTCAGCCTTCCGTCTTTCCGAGGTGGGTAAAATGATGACCCAAATTGTTGGGGGGAATATGCTGACTCTATAAAGCACTTTGAGAGGGCTGTAAAGCACTGCAAAGTGGTATATAAGTCTAAGTGCTTTTGCTACTTACCCACGAGGTAATATTACTGGTGATGTTACTTGGGTAATGAAACATCTGCAAGCAAACAACTAGGCTCAGAGAGCACCAATGATTCAATATGCTTTCTTGTCTCAAAAATACCAGATGGAAAGATTCCATGTGGAAGAATCTATCTATCTTTTCTCCCACTCCTACCATTATTTTCTGTGCCTTTTGGCAGGTAGAATCTTTCTATAAGGAAGAATAGGAAGGGAAAGGCACAAAATCTGCATGGTATCATTTGATATGTAATACATGGACTCTCTAAAGGCCCGGTCCCACTGCACTTACCAATGCAAAGAGGATGTAAAACGTTAAAAAAAGCTTGCCATCCATTGGAAAACGCTATGCATCCGTTGTGTTGCATGACGTGTTTATATGCTCTATCTGTTCGAGCATCCGTCCCACTGAGATTTCATTCGTGCAAGAAGTTATGAGCTGCACAAAAACTTGTGAACAGATAGAACTTTCCCTCACGTACGATGTACATCCGTGAACATATATGGGGCAAACAAACGTTCTATGTCCATTATCATCTGTTAAAATGTCCGCTGTATCCTCTCTGCATCCTCTGGCCATCCCCTCAACTCACATCCACTGCAGCTGAAAATGAAAGGAGGGGAAACAAAGGTACACGGAACGTCTACACAGAATTAGTAGCACGGAAATAGACGGACAAAAGCGTTTGTATCTGGGATGTATCTCGTATATTTTAGGAATGTCTGGAGTATGTCTAGAGTATGTAGAAGGACTAGTGGACAACCGATATTTCCTATAAAAAGGGGAGAAAATCAACTGGATCTTAGTATGAGTCCAGCAGCCATGGTGTACAGACCTCATCACCCTTGGTCTTTGGTCTTTCAACATCTCAATATGTTCTCCACCATGGATGATGACACAGTCCGTATAATCGCTGTGCTCATTCATCACCAGAACCAAAACCTGTTCAGGACTGTTTCAAGTTTTACACAGAAGAGTAGAAGGAGATGTTCAAGAACTATATGGGTCCAAGGTGGATTGTGAAAAGATGTAGTTTGGACTGTATCACGAGTTTGATGGTGGAGCTGAGGAATGAAGACCCACATGCATTCCTCACTTCATGAGGATGCCACCAGCCATGTTGATGAACTTGTACAGCGTCGATGACCCCAGGTTGACCAAGCCTAGCACCAACTTTCCGTCCCCAACCTGGACCCTGGACTGAAGGTGGCACTGACTCTGGCAGCACCTGGCGTCTGGAACCACATACAGAAACATGCAGTATGCATGGAGGTTCCACACAACAGCATCAGCAAAGTGGTCATAGAATGCACTCTGACCAGAGAAGGCCATCATGAAGAATACGTGGACGAGCCCTCAGGTGCCCCACCACTGAACAAGGCTGGAGAAAACTTGCAGAAGAGTGGTATCAGAGGTGGAACTTTCCCCACACCGTTGGAGCCATAGATGGGAAGCACATGACCTGCAAAACTCAGCTTAACTCAGGGTCCACTTATTACAACTACAAGGGCTCTTTCAGTACATCCTCTTTGCAAGGTTGATGCTGACTACAAGTTCATGTACATCGATGCTTCAGGCAACGGGTCAGCTCTAGATGGCCAGGTATGCACGCAAGTGACCTCAAGGATGGGCTGGAACGCAACTCATCATGGGTTTCCAGGTCCAGACCCCCTACCCAATGACACACAAGATGTGCCCTACTTCATCATGGGTGAATGACGCCTTCTCCTCAGAACCTACCTCATGAAGCCATACACTTCAAGATACCTCACCCCATTAAGAGAGGATCTTCAACTACAGGCTGTCCAGGGCAAAGACGGTGGGTGGAGAATGCCTTTGCATCCTGGCCAACAGGTTCCAGATACTTCTCACCACATGCCAGCATGACCCAGAGACTGTGAGGAGCATTGTGGAAGCTTGCTGCATCCTGCACAATCTCATGCTAACCCCTACCCAGTGTGCAGAACAGACTTGTCGACCGTCACAAGGGAATGGGGACATGGAGCCTGATGAATGGAGGCAAAGATGTAATCTGATAGACACTGTGGATGTCAAGACCCCAACAGAACTTCACGTGAAGGAGAAGCAGCGCAACCTACTGAGACACTGCTTCAATCTCCCAGCTGAAGCACATGGAGTGGCAAGACAGGATGATAGATGATTATGGATGCTTCCTTGAGGCTGTTGCATAACACTGATGAGATTTTGCCATGTATATTGAGTGGTCTACCAATGAATAGGGCATTAATAAGAGCTTTGTTTATTTTAAAATGTGTTGATCAATGAATAAATTGTTATTGATAATAAGGTCCATATGTGTGGCAGCTGGGATGTGGATTCATACTAGTCCAATATGTTGCACTAAGGTTTATCTATCCCACAAACATCCTTATCGATCCCACAAGCATGCAAAGGCTTAACCATTTTTTCAACAGGTTTTCACCAACACTTTATTAAGTAAAAAAAATGAACCAGAGAAAACTAAGTGTCTTAAAGCAAGAGATAACTTTATTAACTTTCTTGGTAAACTTTAATGATTTATTAAATAAGCAAAATGAGAACCAAGTAAACTGTATTAAGTATCTTAAGCAAGATAACCTTCATTAACTTTCTTAGGTAAACTTATGACTTATTGATGATAAGCAAAATGAACCAAGTAAAGTGTCTTTTGTGAAGATAAACTTAACAAGTAAAAAACTCAGTCTCTGACACTATTCTCAGTCACTCTGAGTCATATCCATGGTCTCAGCTGTTAAGTGGGCAGGGACTGTAGAAGTGGCTGTGGGCTTGAGTGCTGATCTGAGGCACCATGGTGCTTCGGCCCCAGGTCTAGAACAGGGAATGGTGGGTTCAGGAAGCTATCCGAGAAGCCTGATCAGTTCCCGTGAAGTTGAGAGGGCCTTCATTAAGTACTTTGACGATGTCAGGCCCAACACTGGATGAGGAGCGAGATTGATCACATATGACCGGCTGGGCTGTGGGGTGGAGGGAAGGAGTTGGAGAGAAGTGCTTAGTGGCTGTCTAGTCTCGCAGCTGGGTGAGGCATTCGCATGGGCGTTGTGGCGTGTCCGAGCTGAACCCTGGGCCTGGGTAGCTGGCGAATGTTCGTTATCGCTTTGGGAAGTCTCAGGGTAGTCATAGGCCTTGGTTGAGATGATGGGACGTGGTATGGAAAGCCGTGGGAAGGATGGGACTGATGAGGCATCGCCTGGAGGTGGAGGAACGCAAGACCCTGTGACTGGGTTGAGGCAGGTTCGGCTGGCCTTGAGGGTTGGCAGGAAGTGTGTGATCTTCTGCATTCATCACTGGTATGGGCCTCAGGCAGTCCCTCAGGGTCTGGACTCACGGTAGGTGATGAAGGGTTCCGGCCCAAGGATGCTCTGTCCAAGTGGACCAGCTGGCAGAGAGCAAGTTCTGTGCTGGATCTTCATGGTGTCTCCTGATCTCCAACAGCACACTGTGTCTGGCCCTCGCACGTCTGCCCTCTCTGCCTGCCATCCTCTGGAGCTGGGGGTGGGGGATGGGTGGCCTTCTGTGCTCTGATCTTTCCCTCCATTTTGACAGCCAGGCGTCATCCTCCACGGGATCCTCCAATCCACCGGCATGGGGTGAAGCTGTCAGGGGGTCTCTCTGTGGGGCCCTTTGAGACACCTATCTGGACAGGGTACTGCTCCTGGCTGGAAGAGGACTGGCGTCCTGTGGGGCTGTCTGAGGGAGAGGGTCTCAGAGGCTGCCTCGGTGCTAGGATCTCACCCTCCAGGAAACTGCACTTGGCCATGACGTACATCTCCCGGTCAGTGAGCTTGACAGCGGCCTGCCAGATTTCCTTGAGTGTAGCTTGTCACAGGTGTGCCATGTACTTCCACCATCCAAGGAGTACTTCTGCAGTGTAATGCCAGGCTCTGCTGCCTTGTCTCTCCAAGCTGCCTGCTCTTCTTGGGCCGATACAGATCTGTGGCCTTTTCTCTCCAGAGTACTCGTCTCCCTCAGCCATTCCAGCACCTCATCCTCATAGCTCCTCAGAAATGGTGTACGCTTCCGTCTCTCCCTTTCCTCCCTTCCTCTTCCTCCCTCTGGCAGGGGCTTCCACAGGGCCTCCGCTGCAGGCCAGGCTTGGCAGGGGCCTTGCAGGCTGGCAGCAGGCCTTCCAGCAGCAGGGCTTTGAGGGGCTTGAAAGGGCGTAGGCCTTGGGGCTGGTCCACCACAAGCGCTAGCAGCAGCAGCTTCGAGAGTCAGTGCCAGGGGGGGGGATGCTGGTTCTGCGCCTTCTTCACCGTGCCAGGGCTTGTAATGAGTAGGGACACGACTTCCTTTCTTGCCTGACTGACAAACCATGGTGGTTCCGCAAGATGTATGTGGCCGCACGTCTCCCTTGTATGCTGACTGCTGCATCCTTTTTATACCACAAGCCTGACGCAATTCATACTCCCCGCTGCGCATGAACATTGCATCCGATAATTATTCCATGCGTCATCCCCTTTTTTCCATAGGCGTCCAGTGATGTACCGCTTCATTCGCATGATGCATCCACCCCTTCCGTCTATGCGTACCGCTTCAAAATTCTCCCCGAACCCCTTCAAGGTGTCATCTGTTGTCCATCCGCTTTCATCGCTAGGCTTCCTATAACATCTTTCTTCCTTTAACCTCCGCTTACAATAGCTACCCATGCCCCATTCTTTCTGTTCTTTTCCGTTCTGTTTGTGCAAATTTTCACCACTTTTGGGAGCGGATGACAACAGATGGAGCCACCCTCAAAATTTTGCTCGTCCGCTGTATCCTTTATGCATACGTTTTGCATCCGTCGGCCAGTGGGACCAGGCCTTTAATCAAGGAAACCAAGAGTGCAGCCTGCCTATGACCCACAGGGATCGAATTGCAGCTTGTGGTGATGTCTTTGATCTCTGTCTTCTAGCCTTCTCTCTCCTATTGCTTTATATGCAGGCACATGTCAACTATGTATAGTCAACTATATATATGTCAACTATATATTGTCAACTATATATAAGTCAACTATATATAAAAGTCAACTATATATAAAAGAAGTCAACTATATAAGAAGTCAACTATATATAAAACATATTTTTTTAAAAGTCCTAATTTTCCTGCCTACATTTAAAGTCTGTATTGACCAGCTTGTAGCAGCCAAAGTGACCTGTAGACTGATGGAAATTGTGCTTTCCTAACGAGCTCCTAGATTTCATTCCTTGTTTCTGCTAGCATTGCTTCTCAAAGTCCCCCAAACAATCAGTGGACCACAGGATCCTACCACTGCTACAATATCTTGGGAATAATATTGTTTACAGCTGTAGCTACATTTTAATCCTGATCTTATTCATATTTCAATATTTATCAATACTTTGTTATTGGTGTTTTAAAGTTTCAATTTTCCATTCTTACAGCTGTATCTATATAATAAATTCAGTTTGTGGTAGTTTTTTAATTTGCTGATAATTTAAATTTAATAATTTAAATTTGCTTATAATCTGTTTTAAAAGCAAGTTCATTGTGCAATACATGGAATGTGTATATTTTTTTATTAGAAGACAGATTACTGATGTCATGGTTGCTTCAGACAAAGAATTTTCATTTTGGACATCATTATCCTTAAAACATTAGAGGGTTCAACTCCAGGGTTTTTTATTTTCTGACACTACCATATGCTGTTTAGAATTATACTTATATTCTTTGTATAATTTGCATATATGAAATTATCATTTATCCCATATAACTATATTATTTACTGTCAGATTTTTGCCTTAAATATAACAGTCTAGTACACATAATAATTTGGAGTACATACAAACATCCTGTCAGAATATCAGTGTTTTTATTGTATATTTAAGCATAATGTTCCCAACTTACTAGGCAATGAATATAGTATTGCCTTATCCACATTTTTGTTAATCTAATTTATCTAATCTAACCTGACATAACTTCAGTTATAGGGGTTTTCCCTTGCTATCCTTGAATGATGACATTTATTGTCAACTATTCAACTATTTAAACAGGCTTACTCTAAGAGATTGCTACTGAGTCAATGTTAAGGCCCTGTCACACTGCCCAACGGATGCAAAACATTTGTAAAAAGGACACAGCGGACGAGAAAAATGTTCCATCCATTGTTATCCGCTCTCAAAAAGGGGCAAAAAATTGTATAACCAGAGCGGATAAACACGGAAAGGAAGGACGGGGGAGGACGCAGGGCGGATGGAAAGCGGATGCAGCGCGGATGCAAGAGCAATGCGTAGAGGATGCAGAGCTGATGCAGAGCGGGATGCGCTAGAGTATGCATAGAGGATGCGTAGAGGATGCGTAGAGGATAACAGAGCAGATGCAGAGCGGATGCGTACGGATGATGCACATGCGATTTGCATCCGCTTTCATCCTTTCTCCATCCCGTGCTACTAATGCTGCCGTCCCATTCCACTTCTCCCCTCATCCGTTTACCACTGGAACAGATTTGAGTTGCCGCGGATGTGCAGCAAGATGCCTAGCAGATATAAGCAGATGCGTAATGGATGCAGAACAGATGTCCCCGTAATGCTAGAGGATGCAAACGGATGCATTGGATACATTTTCCGCTCAAAAGTTTTGAGCAGCTCAAAACCTTCTGAGCGGACGAAAATATCAATAGACGGATGCTGGACGGATAGAGAGGAAGCAAAAACGGAGGCAGTGAGTACAGAACAGATGCATTGTGTTAACAACCAACGGATGGCAAGTGTTTTTCTCCGTTTTACATCCTCTTTCCATCCGTTGGTGCAGTGTGACAGGGGCTTTAGGGCAGTAGATTTTGGTACTTTCAAGCAACAGATGTTAGAAGTAAATATAGGCAAAGGGTTGTAGCAAGGTTTCAAAAATCTTGCTTTGCATGCAAAAAGTAGCAAAGATCACTCTGTATATCTCTGCTTCAACTGCCCCAAATAGCAAATTAGAAAGCAATTCTTTGAATGTTTGCAAAGATGTTCATTAAGCAAAATTAGGCAGGACCAGGGCTTGATGAAGTTCATAGGTGCTCCTCATTCTCTCCACTAACAAACTAAAAATCTTGCCAGTCCATATAACCTTGCTGAACTTATTTTATGGTCCTCTTGAAGCATAAAATAGTTTATCAACCTAATTACTAGTTTTAATGAAATCTCTTCCTTCAGGGCTTTGTAAATATATAGATGTAGAAGATTCATGTCAGATAATATGCTGTGTTTTAGCTTTTCTGGCTGCTCTGAAATTGCTCAGCATAATAACTCTGCTTCTGACAGCACATGTCTTCATGAACTGAAAAATAAAAACATGTTCCCAACTTACTAGGCAATGAATATAGTATTGCCTTATCTGCATTTTTGTTAATCTAATTTACCTGACATGACTTCAGTTATAGGGGTTTTCCCCTGCTGTCCTTGAATGATGACATTTATTGTCAAGCTTAATGAATTGAAGACAGTATGGCTCTTATATTGAAATAGAATACCAAAGTTTGTTTCACCATTAATAAGTGAATTTGTGTCTGCTATAATGTGATCTTATATATAGTTATGCAACAGGCACAAGGAATCCAGAACATATTTCTCTTCATTGCTTGTTTACAGGTTGGAGATGCTAATAATTCATCAAGCTTTTTACAGATATTTCTAGTATTAGAAACATAGCAAATGATTTTGATAAAGTTTGTGTATCCTCTTTTGAAAAATATACATTTTTACTAGTCTCCCTTTGCTTAATACTGCCAGAGTTGTTGAAATATAATTTCCACTATTCATAGCTAATTAGATCCCAGAGAAGATTCTAATTTTGATATCTGCAGTAAGAGCAAGAGCAATATAGAAACAAGAACATGCAGACACATTGACAGCAACATGTATATTTCAACTGCTATTCAAAATTGATTAATTGTACAACAAAGTGGAAGCAATACCAAGAGTAGCATAAGGAACATAAGTAAGCTACTATAGGGTGATAATAATCTTCAGATTTTGACATATGGATATTATTAATACCATAAAAGTAAGTATTTTCTCAGTGTTTCAAGGCAAAGAATAGTAGAGTATACCATGGTTAGTTTTTTTCTTAGGGGTTGGGGATGGTGGTGGTGATGGTGTAGAAGGACTCCTATCCTAAAGTTAACAGTTTTAAAGCACAAACAATAAAAATTATTACTTTAACTATGATTTCATGTTTTCACTAAACTGGGAATTGTGATTAATAGATTTAGCACAAACCAAGATTAGAGTTTTCAGTTGATGAAATACAACCTACTTTTTTTTCCTTAGGAAGGAAAGAATGAAAATACATTTAAAATACTGTTTATGTATAAGCATTAAAATGAAATATAGTCATTTCATTTTAATGATTATATTAACTCAGTCAAAATCTTACAGTTCTGCATTGTTTTTCTTTTTGCTTATAAATGAAAAATTGAGTTGCTGTAACAAACAGCTGAATGTCCTTTGGATAAGATACTAGAGTGTACAACTCATGCTAAAAATATTCAAAGGATTTTGCTTTTTTTTACAAACAAATATTTCCTTCGAATTCTGGGAAAAATTACATTCCAAGCCATTCTTGGCTTTAGGTGCTATCTTTAAGCTTGTTTGAACATTGTATTAAGTCATGGTTGGTTTAATTTTCTTTTATTAAATAAATTATAATGTACTTTACAACATGTGGAGTTATAAAACATGGCTGGGAAATCACAGTGCCTAGATTCAGACATAGGGGAAGCCAAAAACAAATTACACTAGCATGAGATACACCCTTTATTTATTTATTTATTCATTTATTTGATTTGTCAATTGCTTACAAGGTAA
>BHFT01030546.1:0-22694 GCA_004320025.1 Laticauda laticaudata | reverse complement strand
TTTTGTGCAGCTCAAAACTTCTTGCGCAGATGAAATCACAGTGGACGGATGCTCGATGGATAGAGCGTATGAAACACATATTCAATGAGTACACAACGGATGCATAGCATTTTCCAACGGATGGCAAGCTTTTTTTAACATTTTTACATCCTCTTTGCATCTGTAAGTGCAGTGGGACTGGTCCTTTGGAACTGAAGAAAAGTAAAACATGTCAAACATCTAAGAGCCCATTGGAAAATTACTCTCCTAGGAATTTCTTTTTCATTAGCACTTCCTGGAATGACTACCCAATTATTCAATATTTGATATAAATAGATGAAGACAGACAGGCATGTAGATATAAATGATATAGAGTAACAGAATAGATGTATCTCTAGACATTTTTGAGGAAAGGACATATTAGTCAGACCATCCCATCATTATTTCCTGAGAGTAAACTCTTCATGTATTTAGACTTTAAGATTATAGTTATCTTAAATATTGTGATAGACTTTTGGGATTTGATTTCCCATTTAAAAAGTCTTCCCAGTTCTGCAGCAGTGGCTGCAGAATCCTTCTGAGTCCAAATCACTTTTATCTAACCAAAAAGCTGATTCATCAATATGAAAGAGTTAATCATCTCAATTTCTTTCCTTCAAATGACTTTCAAGCAAGTAATTTCTACAGCTCCTGGCTAGTCGACCCACAAGATATGGACATTTTTTCCAAAGGTTTCCAAGTCTTGTGGATCCAAAAGCTTTTAGCATTTCAGTGCTATGGTGTGCATCTCTGTTTAGGTAGACAGTCTCTCAAAGTCTAAAATTAATAGCCCTTATTGGCAGAATCACTCAGGAAGCTGCTGCATTTCTTACAAGACAAGTCTGATTTATCTCATCTGCAGTAATTAAGGCTGCTTTTTCTTACTCCTTCTGCCATTGCAGGAGAGATTTAAAAGTAGCACAACTGCACTACCATTAAAAAGAGGTGGGAAAAATACTGCTAGCTAGGATATTTGATGTTGCATTTCTATATTCATGTAGCCCCAGACTATCAATGAGCTCTCAGCAACCATAACCAGACACGTAGTCTTACCAAATCTGCAGCTTGAGGCCGAAACTGGTTTGCATGTTTGAAGAACAAGCTAGAGCAAGTAACACCCAATCCTGCATTTGCCCTATTTATCTTGCAAAGCAGCACCTGGTCTCTTGGGATATCCAGAGTCAAATTTATCCCCAGTACACTCATTTTTTTTTCTTTCCAGATTATTAAGCTTTTAAGTTTTGCTGAAGGGATCTCTTTTACTCTGCTGTAAAATAAAGAAAAAAAGGAAAGGAAAAGGATCTCCAATAATAAGAAGATTGCTAATTGTTCTTATTAGATTTCTTCCCCAGATAGAAGAGATTCAGTGAGTCAGGTTCTCCTCTGAAATGCTTTCACTGGTGAAGTTTCATATTTTAACTGAAACTTTCCTGATTCACCCATTAGGAAGCCAAGGTGCAAAACTCAAGTTCTAAAAGTGGACTTCAAAAACCTGGCTCCTTGATCCTAGAACAGCATTTTAAGAACTTTATTAGCTCAGGTGAGAAGTGAATTTTCCTCCCCCAGGCTTTGCAAGGTCCCAGAACAGAGGTTCAAACAATCCCATAATAGTAGATAGGATCCTAGTAAGAACAAAATTTGAATTTAGATTTAGCTGTAACCAGACGGAAATAAAATTAGTTTTATCTTCCAGGCCTCCTAAATTGCACTTATTTGCTTTATTGCTTTTCCTTATGGCATCCTTGAACCTCAGTGGTGCAATTGTTAAAGTGCTATACTGCAGGCCACTTTTGCTGACTATCAGCTGCCTGCAATTTGGCAGTTTGAATCTCACCAGGCTCAAGATTGACTCAGCCTTCCATCCTTCCAAGGTGGGTAAAATGAGGACCCAAAGTGTTGGGGGCAATAGGCTGACTCTGTAAAACCACTTAGAGAGAGCTGTAAAGCACTGTAAAGTGGTATATAAGTCTAAGTGCTATTGGTATAAGAAGAATAAATATGTGTATTAATATTTAACTGATCCTCCTAGTGACCCAGTGAGGTGGTAATTTACTAGGTTTGTTTCCAAGCATACACACATACATAGATATTGTTAAGATATTTAATAGCTGGAGCAGTGAAGGATTGGACAATGAGTCACAACAGACAGTTACAACTAATTGGTTGAAGAGAGTGAGCCAGTTCATGAGGCAATCTGAGCTGTGATTGTTTGCTGTGGGTGAAAAGGGGGTGTTTCCCTTTTTTATTGTCTTTTTCTTCTGTGTGCCCTGTGAGCTCATAATTTACCTCATGATGTTCCTGCTATGTTGATTTTGTTGATGATGCCCCTATTTGCCTGACTATCTAGTTTGCTACATATATAGTTGTAAAATACATTTATTTATATAAAACTACAATTTTTGTCAGCGTCTCTGACTTCATTTGGATACCGACTGTGCAATTTCCTGAGACATTTATTTCCTGCTTTATTACTTTTACAAATAATTCACCAGCCATCAAACACTACTTGTTTCTGATTCAAACTGTTGAATGTGGACTCCAAAACTTTCTTGTTTTGGCCAAATTCTGGTTTTTGTTTAATTGTTTGGGAAATAATTAATTACCCAAGGAGTATCCATATTTACCCTTTTTATTTATTTATTTTCACATTTTTTCTAAAATGAGAGACTAGGGATAGCCATCTTGATGAAAGCACTCTAAATTCATGCTGTTTCTTTTCTAATAATTTCCATAAATTGGTTGGTAACTGCTTTTCTGGTCCAAGAAATGTTTCCGTCAATGTTTTATAACCCTGGGGGTGAGTTTCTTTTCAATCTGTAGCAAAAGATGCTTCAAATAGAAGTTTAAGAACTATATATTCCCTATATATAAAATCCTTCCCATAGGAAAATGTTTTTGTTTGGATTTATAAAAAACCCTTTTAAAAGGAACAAAAGATTGCAGTTAAAGGAACAAGATTAAAATTACACATAAACTCATCTTGCAAATACAGAAGGAAGTAAAATATTTTAACACTGGACTTACTGAAGAACATTTGTGAACAATGGACCCAGAAGTGCCTGCCTCTGTATATAGATTATGCTCAAAAATGTTATGAAAGACAAACAAGTCACATTCTTATTTTTTCTTTCTTTCATATGTTTGCTTCTATTTTTTTTATTTTCTATATGTTCTATTATTCTTTTTGTTCTATATGGAACTTGGTAGGTTCCAAGTACTCTATTAACTATTTTTTTACAAATTAATTACCAGCCATCAACACTACTTGTTTTGATTCCAAACTGGATTGAATGTGGACTCGCAAAACTTTTGTTTTGGCCAATTCTGGTTTTTGTTTAATTTGTTTGGGAAATAATTATTACCCAAGGAGTATCATTATTTACCCTTTTTATTTTTATTTATTTTTCACATTTTTTTCTAAAATGAGAGAACTAGGGATAGCAATTGATGAAAGCATTCTTATTTTTGCTGTTTTCTTTTTTTATAATTTCATAAATTGTTGGTAAGTGCTTTTCTGGTCCAAGAATGGTTTCGTTAATTGTTTTATACCCTTGGG
The DNA here is from genome assembly GCA_004320025.1 of Laticauda laticaudata. Taxonomy (NCBI): domain Eukaryota; kingdom Metazoa; phylum Chordata; class Lepidosauria; order Squamata; family Elapidae; genus Laticauda; species Laticauda laticaudata. Next base: position 19,120 of record BHFT01030546.1, on the reverse strand, counting down.
GGTGGTTTTCAGATTTCTGTAGCAAAGATGCTTCAAATAGAAGTTTTAAGAATATATATTCCTATTATATAAAATCCTTCCATAGGGAAAATGTTTTTTGTTGGATTTAAAAAACCTTTTAAACGAACATAGCAAGCCGGGCAAGCCCTTTTTTTATATAGTTGGCTAGCCTGCGGTTTTGTGGCAATGAAGAAATTCTTCTGTGAAATTTGGTGGCTTCCCAGACTGGTCTACGTAGCAGAACAATCCATATAGTGGGCTTCCTTCTTCGGCCTATGCAGCAATGGGATACTTGGAACCTACCAAAGTCATTTCAATAGAACAATAAAGAATAATAGAAGCATAGTAGAAAATACAAAAAAATAGAAAAGAAAAAAAAAAAGAGCAACATATGAAAGAAAGCAGAAAAAATAAGAATGTGACTTGTTTGTCTTTACCATAACTCTTCTGAGCATACTCGATGCATATATCAGAGGCAGGCAGCTTGCGGTCCATTGTGTTGTCACAGGAATGTTTTCAGTAAGTCCAGTTGTTAAATAATATTTTACTTCTTCTGTATTTGCAAGAGTGAGTTATGTGTGAGGATTTTAGATCTTGTTCGTTAGTAACTGCAATCGTTTTGTTTGCCTTGTGTAGAAAGGGTTTTTTGTTTATAAATCAAACAAAAACAGTGTTTCCTATGGCAGAAGGGATTTATATATATAGGGAAATTATAGTTTTAAACTTATTTTGAGAGCATCGTTTTTGCTACAGATTGAACAGAAACTCACCCCCGAAGGGTTGATGAAAACATTGACGGAAGAGCATTTCATTGGACAGAAGCAGTTACCAACGCAATTTATGGAAAATTTATTAGTAGAAAGAAAGGCATTAGAAATTTTAGAGTGCTTTCATGCACGAGATGGCTATCCTAGTTCTGCATTTTAGAGAGAAAGTGGTGAAAATAAATAAATTATAAAAGTGGTAAATTTATGGATACTCCTTTTGGGTAATTTAATTATTGCCACCAACAATTAAACAAAAACCGAGAATTTGTTGGCAAACACAGAAAGTTTTGGTCTACATTCAAACAGTATTTGAATCAGAAACCAGTTAGTGTTTGATTGGCTGGTGGAATTATTTGTAAAAGGTAATAAGCAGGAAATAAATGGTTCTCAGGAAATTTGGCACAGTCGGTATCAAATGCAAGTGCAGAGAGCGCTGGGAAAAAATTGTAGTTTTTATTATTAAATAAATGTATTTTAAACTATTATATGTTAGCAAAACTAGATAAGTCAGGAAATAGGGGGCATCATCAAAAATCAACATAGCAGGAACATCATGAGGTAAATTATGAGCTCACAGGTCACACAGAAGAAATAAAGACAAGTAAAAAAGGGAAACACCCCCTTTTCACCCACAAGCAAACATCACAGCTCAGATTGGCTTCATGAAATGGTCACTCTCTTCAACCAATTAGTTGTAACTGTTTGTTGTGACTCATTGTCCAATCCTTCACTGCTCCAGCCTATTAAATTATCTTAACAATACTCTAATGTATTGTGTGTATGCTTTGGAAACAAACCTAGTAAATTTACCACCTCACTGGTCACTAGGAGGATATGTTAATTATTAATACACATATTTTATTTCTTCTTATACCATAGCACTTAGACTTATATAACACTTTTACAGTGCTTTTACAGCTCTCCTCTAAGTGGTTTTACAGAGTCAGCCTTATGCCCCCAACACTTTGGGTCCTACATTTTAACCGTTGGAAGGATGGAAGGAGGCTGAGTCAATTTCTGAGCCTGGTGAGATTCAAAACTGCCAAGTTGGCAGCAGCTGTAGTCAGCAAAAGGCTGGCCTGCAGTATTAGCACTTTAACAATTGCACCACTACGAGGTTTCAAGGATTGCCATAAGGAAAAGCAATTAAAGGCAATTAAGTTGCAATTTAGGAGGCTGGAAGATAAAACTAATTTTATTTCCGTTCTGGTTACAGCTCAATCTAAATTTCAAATTTTGTTCTTACTAGGATTCCTTCTACTATTATGGGATGTTTGAACCTCTGTTCTGGACTTTTTGCAAAGCCTGGGGGAGGAAAATTCACTTCTCATGAGTACAATAAAGTTTCTTAAAATGCTGTTCTAGGATTCAAGGAGACAGTTTTTTGAAGTCACTCTTTTAGAACTTGAGTTTTGCACTTTTGGCTTCCTAATGGGTGAATCAGGAAGGAAGTTTCAGTTAAAATATGAACCTTCACCAGTGAAAGCATTTCGAGAGGAAGGAACCTGACTCACTGAATCTCTTCTATCTGGGGAAGAAATTTAATAAGAAAATTTAGCAATCTTCTTATTATTATGGAGATCCTTTTTCTTTCCTTTTTTTCTTTTATTTTACAGGCAAGTAAAAGAGATCTTTTCAGCAAAACTTAAAAGCTTAATAATCTGGAAAGAAAAAAAAATTGAGTTGTACTGGGGATAAATTTGACTCTGGATATCCCAGAGACCAGGCTGCTTTTGCAAGATATAATAGGGCAAATGCAGGCGTTAGGGTGTTACTTGCTCTGCTTTTCGCTTCTTTTCAAACATGCAAACAGTTTTCGGCCTCAAGCTGCAGATTTTGTAAGATACGTGTCTGGTTTATGATTGCTTGAGCAAGCTCATTGATAGTCTGGGGCTACATGAATATAGAAATGCAACATCAAAATATCCTAGCTAGCAGTATTTTCTCACACTCCTTTTTAATGGTAGTTGCAGTTTGTGCTACTTTTAATCTCTCCTGCAATGGCAGAAGGAGTAAGAAAAAGCAGGCTTAATTACTGCCGATGAGATAAATCAAGACTTGCTCTCTGTAAGAAATGCGGCAGTTCCTGAGTGATTCTGCAATAAGGGCTATTAATTTTAGATTTTTGAGAGACTGATCTACCTAAACAGAGATGCAACTATAGCACTGAATGCTAAAAGCTTTTGGAATCCACAAGACTTGGAAACTTTTGGAAAACTGTCCATATTCTTGTGGGTCGACTAGCCAGGAGCCTGTAGAAATTCACTTGCTTGAAAGTCATTTGAAGGAAAGAAATTGAGATGATTAACTTTTTCATATTTGAATGAATCAGCTTTTTTGGTTAGATAAAAGTGATTTGGACTCAGAAGGATTCTGCCGCCACTGCTGCAGAACTGGGAAGACTTTTTTAAATGGGAAATCAAATCCGAAAAGTCTATGCAAATATTTCAAGATAACTATATCTTAAAGTCTAAATACATGAAGAGTTTTACTCTAGGCAAATTGAATGGGATGGTCTGACTAATTTGTCCTTTCCCTCAAATGTTAGCAGTTACATCTATTCTGTTACTCTATATCATTTATATTTTACATGCCTGTCTGTCTTCATCTATTATATATCAATATTTGAATAATTGGGTAGTCATTCCAGGAAGTGCTAATGAAAAGAAATTCCTAGGAGAGTAATTTTCCAATGGGCTCTTGATGTTTGACATCGTCTCTTCTTCAATTTCTACTCAGTTCCAAAGGACCCAAGTCCCCACTGGACTTCAGATGCAAAGAGGATGTAAAAACTGTAAAAAAAAGCTTGCCATCCGTTGGAAAATGCTATGCATCCGTTGTGTACTCATTGAAATATGTGTTTCATACGCTGTATCGCATCGAGCATCCGTCGTCCACCTGTGATTTCATCTGCGCAAAGAAGTTCTTGAGCTGCACAAAACTTTGTGAATGGATGAACTTTCCACTGTGTACGATGTAAATCCGGTGACATACGAGCAACAAACATTCTATGACCATTTATCTCCGTTTAAACGTCCACTGTATCCTCTCTGCATCCTCTGGGCATCCTCGCAACTCACATCCACTGGCAGCTGAAAAACGGAAAGAGGGAGGAAAGAAAAGGTAACATGGAACGTCTACACGTGTTCAGTAGCACGGAAATAGAAAGGATGTCCAGTGAACAGTTTGCATCCGATATACATCCGCGTGGCATCTCTTTCTTTCCTTTAGGCGTACGTGATGCATCCGCTTCATCCGCTATGCGTCCGCTTCGCAATTCTCCCCCGTACCCCTTCGGAGGTGTCATCGCCTTCCATCGCTTTCATCCGCTAGGCTTCCTATGAACATCATTTTTAACAATCCACGCTACTAATCACAATGCTCCGTTCTTTTCGTTCTGTTTATGCAAATTTTTGCCACTTTTTGGAGCGGATGACAACGGATGGAGCCACCCCGAAATTTTTGGCTTGTCCGCTGTGTCCTTTATGCATACATTTTGCGTCCGTCGGCCAGTGGGACCAGGCCTTATTACTTCCTGAACTAGAGGTGGGGATATTGTCTCTCCTAATAATGCTGCACTCAATCTCCCAGCATTCCTCATCATTGGAAATAATGTTTGATGCCACTGAAATAATGCCTATGATTCCGGGACTGCCCATCTCTTGCTGAAATAAATGAAATGTAGTGTGGTTATCAGTAGAAAAGAAAAAGAAATTTGTGATGTTCACAGTTAACTACCCATGGGCATTCCAGGAACTGCAACTGGGTCTATCTGTTTATATTATATCACATGGAAATAATGCAGCATAATAACAAACATGTTTCCTTACTATATTGACTTGTGTATAATTTACCATATATTGGTAGTTGACCTTTCTTCCCAAGAGCTTCCAAGCACTCTCATTTCTTTTTCATAGGCTTGCAGCTGTCTATTGATAATTTTCCACCTCTTTGAGTTCTATTGATTTTTAAACAGAGCTTGAGCACAAGGTCTCCAATATGTACATATCTGTCCACCCTTCACAAAACAGCTAAAAGTAAAGATTTATGAATGTTTGCTGAGATAAGCTGAAAGCAGGAAATGTTCAGTAGGCAGGAACCACACTTTCAATTTTTAAAAGAGGGACAGCCATGATCAGGAGGGTGATAATAATGTAAAATGGACTGAATCATATCTTGGAAACCTGATAGATTATAAGAGAGTCTGCTCAATATGTTCCTGGTAAATGGCAGGACCATGGACATCCATGAATATTAGTCCTAAAAACTCTGGTAGGGCTTTTGCCCACAGAAAGAGAAGAGGCAGATCTTTTAAACTGGCATTCTGGAGCTCCACCATACCACAAACCTATAAATGGAGGTTCTGCTCCACCAGCTGTTTTTCTGGTATCTGTTGTCTGGTACAGAGTCACAGGAAGCAAACTTAAATTGTATCAGTGAATGCAATTACCCTTGGGCAGATAAACCTGGCCAGGTCTGTCTGTAACAAAACCATATCCATTCATGATTTGGGGATGGACAAATAGGCACACTTGGTGTATATTACCAAAATTTGATTGAACCAGGGCAGCAATCCACTTAGCAGGGGGTTCAGCTCACACAAAAAGTTTTGAGATCAGGGCTGGAGAAGAGGTGAGTTGGAGATCCCACTGGATTCACAGTTTTTGCAGGAACAGCAGGTGGAGACTATGGTAAATGGAATCTTGCTCAAGTTCAGCTGACACATCATGTGGGCTCTACCTTAGAGTGAGATGATGTTGTGGTATTGTGGCTTATGCCCCTTTTACTTCCAACTGAGACTATTCTAAATGGAGCTGCTTGTAAAGATCACTCAAAAACTTCAGATGGTCCAATGTGCAGTGACTTCCAGTGTAAGGTGGAAGTTGCTGTGGAAGAGCATTGCACTCGTGCTCTAGTTAGCATTAGGTTTTTTGGGGGGAAATGAAACTGCTGCTCTTGATCTCCAAGGCACTTTTATGTTACAGGACCAAGGGAGCTTCAAGATGACTATATTCTCATGCTGAAGTCAGTCTGATCATTTCATCTTGCTTCCTGTGGTTCCTCACTTCAGAGAGGCTGAGACGCCGAGATGCTGAAATTTTGGAATGGCCTCCCAATGGAATTAGGCTAATTTTAACTTCAATAGATTTGTGGAAGTAGCTGAAAATGGATTCCTCCAGATGGCATTTGTGGCATGGTGCTATCTTTGATGGAATTTTATAAATCAATGGATGCTAATCATGTTTTATTCAATTTTATATGTTTATAATTTTCAACTAACCACTATGTTTGGCTACTATTGTAAATCCAGTGAACCACCACAAGTGTTTTGTGATTGTGGTGGGACATACATAAAATTAAATAAATGAACTAATTAGTTAATTAGTTGAAAATCATGTATGTAGGCAGGATTGCAATTTTTCATTTCTGAAAGTTAGGTATATTTTAGGGCATATGTTATAGGTGCCCAAGGACCACAAAATCATGACTTGTACATCTCTAGTCTTCTGTTCAAAATTACAGGAGTGATTTTGAAAGTAGGGGAAAGCTTCATTTGTCAAAATCAAAGTAAACCAATGTACAATGGATTTTCCTTGTGTTGGTTTCTATTAGTGGATGAAGAGGGGTTTGTTAGGGGAAAAAAATCAAAACAGGAACATTTTCGTATAGACCTGTGAACATGAAACAATAATGTAAGATAATGATGAGACTATTAAGGCGAATTTTAAATAATTCAAATATTTCACTAAGAACTTTTTACAAAATTTTGTAAAGAGACCCTTAATTACAGATTGGGCAGATTGAAGCTAATGTGGAGACCAGCCAGTTTATTCCCAATTGTTTTGTGTTGAGAATTTCATTTGCATCTTTGTTTTGTTTTATTATTCACAGAATGATTGGCAAAAAAGAAATGTGGGAAGAAGACAAAAAATAAGTGCAAAACAAAAGGAGGGAAACATTTCAACTCGAGTCTTGGGAGATGAGGGGACTTTAAAGAAATTGATGGAGTGAATTTGGTGGCATCCTTGCTTTAACATGATGTAATGTTTCAATTATAGTCCTGAAAAGAAGATTGAATTTTGTGTAATGTCTTTCTGAATATGATACCCTGCAAAGCTATGCAGTGTTAAGAGTCTAAGTAGCTCAAGACTAATTTTTGAAACAAGTTATTTATTTATTTATTTACCTTATATGGTGCCTATTTTCCAATGAGGTGACTCTGGGAGACTTCCAAAACATAAAAAGATAAACAACAATTAAAATTTTAAGAACTACAACTCCCCCCCTCCCAAACTTAGGATCAAGGAGATGGATGGCACAAGGATAAGTTCTTTTGAAAAACCAAATTTTCTAAAACTGAATGGAAATTCATACTTCTTAAATCCTTATTTAGAACTCTAAACAAGGATATGCCATACTTTGTGAAGTTGTTTAGACTGTAGTAGTAGAGTAAGAAATGTTGAGTTGGGAACAGACTAGAAATGATTCTGAGTGATGAAGAGATTTTAAGTTGGATTTTATTTGGATTGGGAAAAATTAGCTGGTCAAAGAAAAATATTGCTTCTTCATTTATTTATTTTGTTTATTTTTTATGTGATTATTATTATTTTGTATTCCTTGTTGCCTGGCCCAGTTGGTTATGGCTTTTGGTGATGAATAACATCAATTGGGCTCTGTTGTCCTCTTTGTTTAACTGTTTTGGCTTTAACTGTCATCCTATGGGATGAATGAAGAAATAGTGCTTTGAACAACAACAAACAATATGTGTAATGATCCTGGATCATGGCCAGTCACATTGTGTCCTGAGATAAGTCACCCAGTAATAACCATTCCTCAAAACATCTTTCTTTCCACTTACTTCCAAAGCCTACATTGAATTATCTCATAAACTAAGAATTCTAACAGGACTGAAATTCTGAGATCTTCTTAACATGAAGAAAGTTCCCCATATGTGTTGCTGAAATCTACCCAAATGGAATTGAAATCTGTGGGAGCCAGTCTTTGCAGACTTCTGTGTGACAAACATTTATCAAATTTAGATACCACCCATCTCATTATCAGCACCAAAGCACATTAAATAAACTGTAACTTCATACCACCATTTCTGTCTTCTTTTCAGGCTTTGTCCAATTCCTTCAACAATTTCTCATAAGACTTTTTGTTTTACTATTAACCATTTTTGTCTTCCTGAAACCTAGACCAAGGACTGGACACAATATATTCCAATGAGCTTGGATACAATTCTTCTTGGATACAAGCCAATTGTATTATTTTTTAATCACACTGGACTCATGAACCATGTTCAGCTTGTGATCAAATATAGTTTAGGAACTTCTTTGGCAAGTTTGATATACTCCCATGCCTCTATTTTATTGCTTCTTTCAATGCCTCTGCATTTTTATATTCATAATTCCCCTTTACCAACTTGGGTGCAATTTTCCTATTAGAGATTTTCATTTTTGGATTCAGATGTGGATTCTTGTTTGTTTTACATAAAATTCATAGATTTCAAAAGTCAGCTCTTTTTCTTGCAGAATCTTCATTTGCACTTTTTTTCCCTTTTTTCTTTGCTATGGATTATCCTTGGGTATTGACACTTGACCTGCAAAATGGGCTTTCTTTTTCATAGATGTCATGCAAAAAATATCCCAAGATACAATAGATGCTGGCAAAAGCAAAATGAGAGCAGGATCTAATTGCGGACATCATTCTAGGTAACACTTTCTGTCTTCTGTCAGCTTTTTGCTGTGGCTTATGCAGCCAGTGAATAATTTGCTCTGAAATCCAGATATGATGTAATTCCTGCAATGGAACCCTTTAGGTCTTGAACTCAAAAGGAAAGAATACATATTCTGAATCTGTATCAAACAAGTGGAGATTAAATGAAATGACACATTTTATAGTGCTGAGTCACTGAGCCTTTGAGAATCAATGTTATGGTGATAGAGCATTTGAACATCTCTCATCCTTTGGGATTTTTAACTCTTTCTTCCCTTCCTTCTAAACATCTTCCTTTTCTCTCTGTAGTTTTGCTTCCAGAGGGATTCCAAGCCATACTGACCTTTTAAATAGTATTCAAATCAAGACTAATTATTTTAATGTCTGCCAGGCCAACAATGGATCATCATAACACCTTTTCTTCTGAATGTAGGCAATTTAAGCTGTTCCAATATATCAGATGAATCATTTTGGTACAAACTAGGCTAAGCCATTGGGGTTTAACTTCCTGGATGTTTTCCAAAAGGAATTGGCAGAAATGGCTGAAATGACCATTTGGGATGAAACTGGAGAGGTTGCATCATACATAAATGCTGAGAATGTAACTTTGCCTATCACTGACTTGCTGCCCTCCAAAATAGTCTTTCAGCTGATAACCCCCTCCTTTCTCTCTTCTCAGTTGCTATAATTAAAAACAAAACAAAACAGGGTGGGCAATCCATAGCCTACTGGCTGCTTGCAGCTCTCAGTGCAATTCCAGATCATGCCTAGGAGAAGGAATGGCAGAATCTTCAGGCAGGGTTTAAATAGGGATCAGCTTACATAGCCATAAGTATACTAAGCTCAGAACCCTCCACCCTCCAAATTCTAAGGACCCAATTTATTCCAAGCACTGTTAACCATTAGATAAGAAGATACTTGTGCATAGGCTGTTTAGAGGTAAATCAGTTTAATTGGACCTTCATGTAGTGGTGCAATTCAACCGGTGTAACAACAGCATTTAAAAAAGACCATTTTTAGCTATAATACTTACCTTCTGCTGCAGCCCTGGTTAGTAAAGCAGCTGATGTGCAGCAAACCACTCTCCACGTGAATTAGCTGTGCTCAAAAACAAGGAAATAAAGTACAGGAAAAGGGCAGGGGTGGATGGACAGGGCCAAATGATCACTGGAACTACAGGTTCACCCAAACCAGTAGAATCCTACCCCTGCCTTCACGTGTGGACCTGGTCTTTCACCCCTGACATTACTCCACTATATTTCTGCTGCAACACCCATTTTCAATTTCCTTTTATGCCTTCAGAAGATGCAAAATATTATAGGTATACTAAATGAGGGAGATTGGAAGGTGAATTTCCGTAGTGTGGATATATGCCAAGAAATCATAAGCTTTACCCTAGCTTGGATATTAAACCTAATTAGAAAAAAAAGCCCTGAGGATTTGAAAGCATGATTATAATTTCGGAGAGATTCATGAGCCCTTCTGGTGAATTTTATCATTGCATTGATCACGTGAATAAGATATTTACACTGCTGGCAATATAATCTCTTGGAACTCTTTCTTTTTAAGTAGGATTTTTGTTTGGATCTACTAAGCAAATAGGGAAAAAAGGTGAAATGTTCTTGCTCTAATGAAACTGTTTTGTTTCTTCTGCATAATGGGCTGTTGTTTAAAAAAATATCTCTTTGAAAATATTGAGGTCTTTCACTGATGATGGGGAAGAGGAGATTTAAAAAAGAATGTTTGCCTCTTTAAATACCTCAGTCTTTCAGTTTGATTTTTCCCCCAAAATATCTATGGCCCCACCCTGCTTTCTGCAGTATCTGCCTTATTGTTTTAAAAAGTCTTCTGGGATTCTTAGTCAGGAATGAGCAGATCTGACATCAGTCTGCAGCAGATGCCCACATAAAAACATGCTGCAGTTATCTTGCAGAGCCACTTCCTATAGAGAAGAAAATCCCATTTTCCTTTTCTCAATGCAATTAGAACTACAGAATGCAGTTTTCTGGAAGGATGTTCCATGCTCCAAGTTCCTATGGATTTAAGCCTGTCCCTGGGTTTGACCATTTCCAGTTCCAGGGAAAGAAATTCATATAATGGAATGTCCCATCTCTGCATAAATGAATAAGTAAAAAACAAAAGCAACCCAAAAAGTTTATGAATGAAGGCAAATAAACATGTCCTGGGATAATGTTGCAGGATCCAAACTGGGTCTGTCACCAGGACCAGAGGTATAGTCTTCTGAATTTTTGGACTCATGCTGGAGTCCATCTCCCGGGAACACGTCTCTACCAGAATATACCAGATGTTCTTTGGAGATGGGCTCCAGCACAAGCACATTCTGATAGAGAGGAGTTCCCTGAGGCTTGGCTCCAGCACAAGTCTGAAAGCTTGGAAGACTAAACCTCTGGTCTCAGTGACCAACCCAAATTGCATCTTGCCCCCCCAAAAAAGTTTAACCTAGAGAACTGAAGGTGCTTTTTCAGGAGGCAACTGGACTTTCTTGTTTTTGACTTTGAAGACATTTCACTTCTGATCCAAGAATCAGCAGCACTACTCAGGTGAGCCTGAGGACACAGATAAACCTCCAAGTGCTTCAACGACCCTCTAAAAGGATGCAAATGACCAGGTCTCTGCAAAGAATATAAATCCTTCCATTTCCCACTATGCTGTCAGAGCTGAAGAAGCTTCTTGGATGAGAAGTGAAATGTCTTTAAAAGAAAAAACAAGACAGTCCAGTTGCATTCTGAAAAAACACCTTTGGGACAACCATGACCTGGAGGACTGAGAATCTCTACAGACTTTTAACCTAGAGACCTTTTTTAGATATGCCACCATGGAAGGGTATAGTAGCTCTAGATGTCCATGATAGAGAGGGATGCTGTAAGCACTGGACTTTTCCCCTTCAATTGAAAAGAATGAACTTCTGAAAGCTAGGTATTTCAAAAGGAATTCTTTTTTCAAAGGAAGTGATCCCAGCACTAGTCAAAGCAGAATCTAAGAGGCTTCCAGGCATACAGTAATAGATAAAGGGAGTTAGAACCCCTCCCCTTGTTAATATGTGGATTTAGTCAAACAAAGAACCAACATGTTAATTTCCTCCTCCCCTTCTCTGGGAACTTATCTTAGAAGAGTTTCCCAGAGCTGGAATTTTTATGGTCCCTTCTCCTCTTGCTATCTCTCCAAAAGGTGACAGGTTTCTAGACATCTGGCTCCAGTCCTCTAGTTGTATATCATGTGCAAGTTATACTGATTCAATATAAGATTTAACATATTCAGGTTACATAAAAAAGGATTACTTGTACCTACATGGATCTGACAGATGCAACTTTTGTTGTGAGAATTAACATCTAGTGAAACAAATAAAAGCAAATATGACAGAACCTCCCAAATCCATGGTTTGAGTACTGTACAGCCTTCAGAAGATTTCCTTACATCCTTATCCATTTCCTCCTTTTGACTGTAGAGCTAAAAGCATGTCCCTCAACTCAGCAATAAAGAACATTGCATTGCATATATGGGTATCTGGTCTGTTTTAAAGACATAGATTGGGACAGACAGTAAGGCAAGAAGGTTTAAGAATTCATCACTGTGTCCAGAACATATCTGTAGATGTGCAATTTGCAATGGAAGGGAGCAATCTCACTAAAAAAGGGTGTCAAGCCCGAAATTGTCATAAGTGAAGCCGTTTTAGTTTGTCTTAGTATATATTCTCTTTCTTATTTTCCCTGTGGTAGTCATGGGGGGAAAAGTTGCAGGCTTGACACATTCCTAGGGTGGGAGGAGTGGAGATAAAGAGAGTATTATGGCTAGGTGATCTTCTTTCCCATGGGAAATGAGCTTTCCGGGTTTGGAGGCCTGGAGGTGGAGATTTATGACATCAAGCAATGTATTACTTCAATTGGAGAATGTGACTTTTGGGGGTTGTTTCTAACGTCTAATATTGTGGGGTAATTCCGGATTGGGTCAGATCTGGAATTACCATGGACTTTGCCAATTTGATGTTTTCCTAAATAAAAGAAATATTTTTTAAGATGAACTTTGTTATTTTTCTTTTAACATGGCTTTCATTACTTGGAAACCTGACAAAGGGATCGGCAAGCAATAATGGGTTCTACACAGCCCAGTAGCACTTTGAAAAATGATCGTCAAAAGACCCCTTCCTTCCATATTGCACTTTTAAACCAAAAGACCAACTGCTGCCTTTTATTAAAGAAAGAGCTGAACTAATGTCTAAATTTTCAGTACCCTTTATGTATTTTATCAAAAAACAAATATGTGCAGAAATGTAAATTTGCACTTTGCATTCTATGGATGCCCTTCCTGCAGCCTTTCAAGATTGGAATCCCAATATAAAGACCAGAATCTTTCAAACTTGGCAACTTTAAGATGTGTGGATTTCAACTCCCAGAATTTCTGGCTGGGGAATCCCTGGCTAGGGAATTCTGGGAATTGAAGTTCACAGATCATAAAGTTGTCAAGAGGGACATTGGGAAATATTGATAGAGTTTCAGTTAGAAGACCTCCAAGATTCCTTCCAGCCCTAGGATTCTATGAGTTCAAAGAGTTTATAGTTTATGAGTTTATAGCCACTTATGTTCAGTTCCCACTATGGCTGCCCATTGTCACTTTATAGGGGAGATGAAAGACATAAACATTAAAATTAATTAATTAATCAATCAAATAATAATATAAACCTTATACTGTAGATGGAACTGTCTGAAAATACAAGGAGAATCTATTTCCCATCTTTGTATGGTCCTCCTATGGTGGGATCATATTAATTGATAAAATGCCACATCAATTGTGTTGTCCATTGAATGGCTCTTTTCATGCAGCTAACAAGACTGAATCTATCATGACCTGAAATCAAAACTTAAATCACTTGTAATGATAAGTCTCTCTGACTGACAAGGCGATAGCAACCTTTAGTATCAGCAGACAAAACATGACTTTTTTACATGGATCATCTGTCATACTCAATGACTATATTTATTGCACTAATATGTTTCTGGGTGTTAATAATATGTTGAACAATAAGCTAACCAAATAGATATAATAGACATGGTTAAATCACTAATGGAGCCAAACCTAAGTTGTCTAAATGGTGTTTTGGACTAACCAGTTTCTCGCACATTTTTATATGCAACACTATGTTTGCTCTTGATACTAAATCATAATGTTTATGTGGTTTTAGCCTGACATTTTCCCATGACCTCCGATGGAGTGGCTTTTAGACCATGCTTATGGTTTAGGGTTATGCAAATACAATCCATGATATTTAATTCCACAATACCTGACAAAGCAAACCCTTCTCTAGACTAATGCATGAACTGCTATTGCAATTGTCATTGTAAACCTCCTTGTTTGGATACGAAGAAGCAGCTTTCCATTTATGATGTTTGAGGATTGACTGCCAGAATGCCTTTGGCAGAAACAAAATTGCTTTGTAAATGAAGCCTAAATTTCTGTAGATTTACACCTGCATCTATGAAAAAATATAACAAGGGAGGGACCCTGCAGAGAATCCCCAACTCTTAATCTTCTGCTTCCTTTAAAATTTTCACAGTAACTTCCAAAGGCCTTCCTTTTCTTTTTTTTTTTAAACATCTGTATACTGTACTTCCTTGCTGCTCAACAGAGGAGTGGCCTCAAATTTGCAAGCACATGTCTGCCTGCATTGCAGCTAAAGGAAGCTGGAACTGGATAGCAAATGAAAAAAAGTCTCTGGTGCCTGTAAAAGTGACTAACTACTTTTTGGGGGGATGGAGGGTGGTTGTATAAATTTTATTAAAATTATAAAGAAAAGAACATAAAAATGAAAATTAATAAAGAGTAAAGCAAGCGATGAAAGAAGTGAAGCAAAAGGGAAGAGTGCAAAAAAAGCATTGCAAAAAAAGACCCCCCCCCAATTTTTTTTTTATCAGCAAATATACAAGTATGATTATAGTAGTAATTCTTACACTATGATTACAAAACAATTTCATTTTAATACTTTTTTTTCTAATCATCAAAACCACAAAACCTGAGTGCACATATTTTTGTTTCATGCAAAAGTCCATAAGGGTTTGCAGTTAGCCATAAATATACACACTGTTTTTTCTCTAATCAAAGATGCTAATTTAGCCATCTTAGGAGCCTGATAATAGGATAAATTAATTAATTAAACTGGTATGGTTGCCCATCTCAACATGCTGGTTAGGAGCTGAAGTCCATCTACTATATCTTAAAGTGTTTGAAAAATTCTTATTTAGGCAATGGCTCAATGCATTCTCATTGTGGGTTAATTTAGCAGCCACTGTCAATGTGGGGTAGAACTGCATCCATTGGAAGACAAATTTTCTGGGTTCAAGGGTTCTTTTTTTAATTTGCTCTATTTTCCATTACAACACAGTGTTAGTTACATAGCCAGTTACATAGGTTGAATATCTTTTAAGAAAGGTTTCATTTTTTAAAAATTAAAAGTTTGATTCTCTAACCTTGAGGGCCAAAGTGGGACTCTTGGTGCATGTGTGTTTTAAGCAAGGGAATGGGTCTCTTTCCTGAAAGCCCCAGTTGCTGTGACCACAATTTGAGCAGCTTAGCAAACCATTTGCTTGAATTCTAAAAGCCTCTAATCACAGCCTTCCCTTAAAAAATGCTGATGAAATGGGCTCCACTGCAGAATAGTTTATACAAAGCTGCAATCAGTCTTGGCATGCGCACCTGGCTAGTATTCAGAAGAGCAATTATTAATGGGAAATGGAGATGACAGATGCTTGCAAATAATTATTCTTTCAGACTCTTACCTCATCTTTGGAAGAGCCAATGCAAATGTTCTAAAAATGTCCTGAGATAGCTCTCTTAAGACAAACTCCTTTGGACTTCTGTAGTGATCACCATAACTGAACTACAATGACTCCTTGGGCAACTGTTTTCATTTGCTTTTGTATTCATTCTGCCCAGTGTATTCCCAATTGCCAGGAGAGAAGATAGGTGAAAAATGAAGGGTCATCAGGCTGCAGTCCAAAAAAGAATGTGTAGACAGCTGTTAAACCAGCCTGTTTTATATTAACCTTGCAGGTTATTTCTTCTCTAACAGATTAATGATCAACTTTATCATGGAATATCTCTACAACAACATATCCAGAGATAATATTCCAGTCCACTTTGGGACATGGGAGATGGTTCCTTATTTCTGTAAAGGTATTCTGGGTTTTATACTTGGTTTTTATTTTATTTTCACAGTGAGAGTTACAAAGAGTACCATCCTTTCTGACACTTCTGGAATGATTTTGTAGTTGCAAAATATCACATGTTCATTCCAGAAAGTGCTACAAGAGTAAATCAGCCTGACAATGCAACACAATTGCAGATCATTTTTATATTCATAACTGAACTGATTTTTTTTGGGCGGGCTTGCATGTAATTACATATGTGTGTGTGTGTGTGTGTTTTCTGAGGTTTTCGCGGGTATTTGTATGTGGATCTTTGGTTATTTGGGTTTTCTCTCATAGTAAAATTGGAAGTATCTAGGCTGATTTAGATGAAGTTCATTCATCATCTTCAGGCTTGTTTCTTTGGCTCTGTGCTTCTGGGAGTAATGTGAGCTTGCAGCTGCTTCTTCCTTTTAACTGCTAGTGGGGGCGTGACTTGATTGAGTGGGACTTGGCTGTGTTCTGATTGGCTGGGGGTGTTTTCTCATTGGTTGGGGTTTGGCTGTGTTTTGATTGGTAGGGGGTTGGCTGTGTTCTGATTGGCTGGGGGTGTGTCCTGTTCAGGTGGGGGCTTGGTTGTGCTCAGGTTCGTCTTAGTTGCTGGGGGATTTGAGCTGGTGAGCTGTGATCCTGTTGTTTGGCTTTGCGTTCGTGGTCATGCCATATCTTCAGGTCGGTTTTCTTTTTGATTGATGTTCTTGTGTTTTCCAATTGTGCACTTATTCTTCTGTTAGTTTGTCTGATGTATGCGGTGGGACAGGCAGTACAAGGATTTCGTATACTCCTTGGACTCAATAACTCAATCAAAATAACTTAATCAAAACAAGAACTCAATCAAAAAGAAGAAAACAACCTCTTCCCTGGTCCAACACTCAAAGCCACAGGACATGAGATTGACTTTAAAAATACCAGAACTATTGCCAAAACCGAACACTTCAACAACAGAATAATTAGAAAGCCATAGAGATAGAAAAAACACCCACACAGCATGAATAAATGAGATGATACCTCCCGCCTACCAGCCATTTGGAAACCCGCCTTCATTAACAAATGAGTAACTAACATGAAGAATGACACCAGACCCAACCCACGAGGCCACACATGATGCTACCACCACGCTTCCATGTAGAAAGCAGACTCACACCCACACAGAAGATGAGACATGACCATGGACCAGAAGCCGTACCACAGCTGCATCACTACCCGCTTCAAACCCCTCTGACCCATACATGAAGCGAACTGATGCCCACCATGAAGATGTGGCATGACCATGAAAGCAAAGCCAAACAACAGGATCACAGCTCATCAATCAAATCCCCCAGCAACTAAGACTAACCTGAGCACAACCAACTCCCCACCTGAACAGGAACACACACACCAGCCCAAATCAGAACACAGCCAACCCCCTACCAATCAGAACACAGCCAAACCCCCAACCAATGAGAACACACCCCCAGCCAATCAGAACACAGCCAAGCCCCCACCAATCAAGCACCCCCACTTAGCAGTTAAAAGGAAGAAGCACTGCAAGCTCACCATTACTCTGAGAAGCACAAAGCCGAAGACACAAGCCTGAAGATGATGAATGAGACTTCATCGAAACATTGCCTAGATACTACCAATTTTACGCGGGATAAAACCCGAATAACTAAAGATCCATATATTTATATGTATATACATTTGTTCTATGTATAGGCTTTTGTATAGTATTTGCTGTTCTACATTTATGTTATACAGTTTGTTATTTTAAATTTCTTTTTGTATATTTGTATGCTGAACAAACCTTTTAGCATAGTTTATTTAATACTGTTTTGAATAAAATAGTTTCTTAACTGTCCTGGCATTGTCAATTTAATTTTGGATATTTTGAATATCTGAATGTCAGTTCTCTCATGCTGGTTGATGACTGCAATAACATTTATTTTTTAAAAGGTAAGAATGGATAATC
Source organism: Laticauda laticaudata (assembly GCA_004320025.1). Lineage (NCBI taxonomy): Eukaryota > Metazoa > Chordata > Lepidosauria > Squamata > Elapidae > Laticauda > Laticauda laticaudata. Next base: position 1,490 of record BHFT01030546.1, on the reverse strand, counting down.
TGGACTGTTGGTTTTTTAAAGATAATTCCATTTCAACAGCAGGTGCATTGAAGCAGATCCATTTTGCAATTTCTTATCATAATGCCTGCTCTGACCCTAATCCAGCTGAATTTCAATGTATTAATTAGCTTTGAGCTTGGCAGAGGACAAGTTATGATACTGCAGATGTTGTTGGTTCATGACTTCCAGCATCCCTCACTATTATTTTGATAAAAAATGAAAGGTGAGGATGGGTGGAGGTTGCCCATCTCATCCATAGCTCAGCATTCTCTAACTTGATTGCAAATTTCCCCAAATCTTCAATTAATATATCTAGAAGCATTATACTAAAGACAGATGCTTTTAGTATCTTAAAGCCTCTTGGCACTTTCTCTCTTCCTAAAAGTGTTTTTGACTGACAAAGAGGCATGCACGTACACACACAGACACACACATAGACACACACACAATCTGTGTAGCTAAGACACTTTTCATTCCTTATAATCAAGAGCAGACTCATTAAAGAAAAAGTAATCATGCATTCACTCCACAATTTTCTCTCCCCAAAATAATGAAGTTGGAACACTTATTTACTTATTTTGCAGTGTGTGAAAAAAGAGAATTTCAGGGTCACTTCAAAAGTACTTGTAGTTTCATGAGATAGTCATCTCTATCTGGAATGTGCTATTAGTATAATCTGCAAATTTAGGATACATTTTAAAACATTTTTAAAATGATGCTCATGTCTGACTTAGGAGGAATGAGTGATATCTATCATTCTACATATAAATGAAATCTCTAAGATGAATTATAAATTCTGGCTTTTCTTTTGCCCATTCTAGGAAGTTGACTTAAATGACAAATCTCAGATACTATTTTTACATTGCACCAAATGGAATGCTTTCTAAACATGTATGTAGTTTGAATAAGTCATCATAAAATCTCAGAGATTAACTTTAGCAGATGTCTACTTCTTGGTCCAGGCTGGAGAGATTGAAGCATCTCACATTCAGATCAATTATCCATTCCCCAAAGATGCCACAGCCTTCTGACTTTAAGAAGTGGACCTCAGATTCCTTGGCTCAGAAAAAAAAAAAGACCTCATGGAGTATTCCCAGTGTGCTGAGAGAAGCCAGAATCCACATGAAAAGGGCAAATATTTGTGATAGAAATTAAGATGACAGTGTTTCCAGGCAGACCCTTTTGAGTGGCTATTAAAAGGAGCACAAGCTCCAGACTCACTCGTCTGTGCCTCCAAACCTTGGTAGAACTTCCAAAGCTAACCTCAAAGTATTAAGATAGGAAGGGGACAGACAAAAAAAATACAAAGGAAATAATTATAATTGCTTGAATTTTAATAAAAGTCTCTGTTTTAACATGCCATTTACTAAGCCTAAAAAGATTATTATTAATATCTAAAGCCCCTCTACCTCTAACACTGCACCAATGGATGGAAAGAGGATGTAAAATGGAGAAAAACACTTGCCATCCGTTGGTTAACGCGATGCTTC
>BHFT01030544.1:0-13619 GCA_004320025.1 Laticauda laticaudata | reverse complement strand
GCATTACAATGACGTGGGATAATACCCGAAGGAAGCTGAACTGCATTCATGTAAGTACCCGTGAAAACTTAAAAAAAAACAAATATATATATATATACACACATACACATATATACATAATTTTTAATATCACATCCAGCCATTCTCTCAGCTCTCCTTCTGCTGTTCTCTCCTCTGTTTGTGAACAGTGTAACTGAGGATGCCTTATATAACACATCCTTCCCAAGAAACAGTCTGTACTTCGAATAAGAACCTCAGTGCTCCTCAAAAAGTTGTCATAACAGATGTCTGTCTCTAAAGAGACTTGTGAAGTTGCATGAAACGGTCTTTGTAAAAGCCTCCGGTAAGTTCTGAGCCTGTTCCTCAGTGATGTGGCCTCAATACCAGAATAATGGGTGGGAATTGACATCACTGGCTACCTGGCTTGCCAAGCAAAGTGGGCTTCGATCCCGCCTCAACTCTGGGTAGCTGGGCCCTCTGCCAACTTCACTGCTGCTAAGATAAGATAACTGCCAACTTCACTGTTGCTGCAACAGTGATAGCTGATTAGTCATCAAAACAGCTATTTCCAAACAGCCAACAGCAAATGTCCTGTCTTAAAGAACAGCACTGCCACTTCCCAGGCTCAAGGGCCAGCTCCAGATGAACCGAGACCTGCCTCCCAAAGGAGAAGTCAATATAGCCCGGAATTCAACCCTGAAAGCAAATCCTGCCAAGAATTCCAATCCAAGAGAATCTCTGTAGCTCAAGATTGACCTAAGGAGTCATTGATACTCCCTGACTTGGCTGTTGCTTGCAGACGTTTCGCTACCCAACTGGTTCACATCTCAATTCACTTCAGTGTGCTCAGTTCAGAAGCATTAAAGATGTGATCTGCCAGGTAACCAAACGCCCACAAGAAAACAGCCACTCAGAGAGCACCAAGGTCTCCAAGGAAAATGGGACCAGCCAGTGCCAGGGAGAAAACTCCTCCATTGCTCCAAGTGTCAGGAACTACACACTGGGATCTCGTGCTGCTCCTCTGCTATCCAGAAATCCTAGGGAATTTACCCCCATGAGGACCCGCAGCAGGAAAAGCAGCAGCCCCTCTGCAGCTGCTCCCTCAGACGTAGCACAAGCCTCTTTGCTTGCTTAATGGCTTAGATAAGAGCAAAAGGTGTTGGGAAGCAACTCACCGGTCCCAGGTTGAGGAAGCCATGCTTCCTGGCCATCCGTTCGGCTTCCTGCAGGCCGGTGGGCACCAGGACAGCCCAGGTATTGGTGTAGATGTGCTGGCTGAGTCCCTCGCTGACAAGAAGGGCCAGGGGCACTGTCATTGCCCACCAGAAAAGCAGTAAGGACAGCCTCCGATCCATGAAAGCCAGGAGGGAAAGCAGAGCTGGGCAGCCAGGAGAGGCCCTTGCACTGCCCAGCAAGGGCTCAGTCGGCCTGAGGAAGCATGGGGGTCGGCTCTGGGCCACACGTCGACTGCACAGCACCTGGAGACCCAAGGAAAGCACAGGGATCAGAGTGGACCTCCTCCCCCCCAGCCCCAAGAGGAAAAAAGGGTGTAGCAAGAGGATGTGCCCGTCNCAAGAGGAAAAAAGGGTGTAGCAAGAGGATGTGCCCGTCATCTGCCAATGGGAGCCAAGTGGCTGGCAAGAGGGTGGGGGAGCTGCCATCCTGAAGCACCATTTCTCAAGCTCCTGAGCCCAGACGTGCTTCCTCCTGCATGTAAAGGCAGCAAATCCACCCTGTGCAAGGCCGTCTGCCAGCTGCCCTCATGTGGGATGGGAGGACCTTTGGGGGCTTCAGTCACCCTTCTTGGAGGGCCTCAAGGAAGGAGGTGCTCCTACAGGCCCACCCAGAGCAGCCCAACCCTGAGGGAAGGAGAGGAAATGGGGCCAGGTGCTCAGAGTGAGTGGCACTTCCTTGCGTGGGACATGGGATGCTCTCTGAAGCCCCTCCTGGCCCCCTTGCAAAGCTGTGGCCAGTAGCAACCCAAGTGAGGAGACATCAGGCTCCTTCACAGCCAGAGTTCTTTGCCATGCGACACAGCCACATTTTTGTAGGGGAGCCAGTTTGCATCCTGTTAAGTAGTTGTCTGTTTAGTAAATAAATCCTAACCCTCAAACCACTTTGCATTGTACCTACTATGTTATTGCTTTTCTTGGAGCCCTGAGACCAAAACAATCTCATAAGGAGCTTACAGAGAAAAAGGAAAGTTGAAAACATGCTATATATAAACGAACAAGTTTGCCAAGAAAAGGAAACTTATTTGCAGATTGGCTACCATGGCTCCCTTGCTCTCCCACAAGCACACTGGGAAGAGTGCTGCCTGGTGCGACTACAGAAAAATGGGACAACCACACACAGGAGGCATGTTGGGAGAACAAGAGGCCTGTGGCCTGCAGGCACCTCCTGTGGAGCCACTGGGCACCCTGATCCCCACCCTCTTTGGCTGACTCAGCAGGGCAAGGGACAGTATCGATTCCTTTGTAGGCAGCGACTGTTTGTGCTTGATCTCTCCATCTCTTGATCTGAAACCCTGGTCAGGATAGACTCTTTGCTGCCTGCTAGTAACGTCTGCCCAAGATCCTGGGTTTCAGTCCAAAGAAGACCTCAGGGTTGAACGCAGCTGCTCTGTTCCAAGGCTGAAGAGTCAGCAGAGAGATGACCAAGCAGAAGGTCATCCCAGCCAGGTGAAGGTCAGGAGAGCCAGAGAAGAGGGGAAATTCTACCCAGCCACATTACTTAATTTCACCACACTGGCTGTTCCTGTCTGGCCCTGCACCAAAAGTGAGCTCCAGCTTCCAAGGGTTAACCTTCTAGCAGAACAAGCTTATAGATTGGCCGAGCAAACAAAAACCCTTCTTGGGAGGCCATGCCTAAGGAGCAGATGGGGACCATTTCTGTAATTCAAGGAAATGCCACTCTGACTGAGGAACAGGTTTTGCTCTGGATGAGGGACTGGTATGTGTGGCAAAGGCCAACTGGCAGCTCACCATTCTCCGGCCAATTTGGCAGAGTAACCGATACAGTGAGTGCATCTTCTGAAGGGGAGGGGGTCAGCCCACCTGTCTCATGGCAAAGAATCCAAGCGGTCTCCCTGGATCAGTGCCAGAGGAGGCGACGGGGGGAGACATGCCAGAGACATGCTATAGATGTACTTTCATGGACCACTGAAAGGAGGAACTGGCTCACATGCTTTGCCCAAGAGGGTGAGAGGCAGGTCACAAAACAGGCTTTTGAGGGCTGCCACAAAGAAAGGGGAAGGGAATGCATTTTCCAAAGGAGCAGAAGGCAAAACAAGAAGCAATGGGTGGGAACTGAACAAAGAGAAGCAACCTAAAACATAGGAGAAACTTCCTGACAGTAAGAACACTAAACCTGTGGAATTGCCTGTCTCCAGAAGTTCTGGGTGCTCCAACACTGGAAGTTTTTAAGGGAAGACTGGACAGCCATTTCTCTGAAATGGTATAGGGTTCTCCCCAAGGTCCCTTCTAAGTGTTATTCTGTTACTCTGACACCTTTTTCAGGACCTCTATTCAGAGTTTGGCATCCTCCATTTTCCTGCCTGAGTAGAGAGTTGGACTAGAAGACTTCCATAGTCCCTTTCAACTCGTTATTCTTGAGTTAAATACATGAACACCCTCATCGGGACCCTATCTCTTTTCATCCCTCTGGACTAATGAGTTAAAGAGCTGCATCTAGACATGAATTTTAATATTTTTAGAAACCTGCAGTTGAAAGTTCTTCATGTCTCCTTACCCTGAAGACGCGATTTCATTTGGAATGAAAGCTGATTGATGAAAGTCAATGAAAGTCCAAGCTGATTGCTCTTTTGACATGTCTCTTGACACGTCTCCAAAATGCACCCACAAGAAGCCACATCTCTCTCCCTCTCCCTCTCTCACACTCAATTTAACCAAATTCGGTTGACTTGCAGCCTTTAGAATCCTAGGCTAGAACAGGGGTGTCAAACTTATGGCCCGTGGGCCAGATGTGTCATGTGCTGGCCCTGCCCCCATCCAGTTTAGCGAAGGGGAAAAAGTTTCACTGTGATGACGCTGTGACAACGCGAGTTTGAGATATCTTGGAGATCTTCTAGTTCAACCTTCTGCTCAAGGCAGAAGATGTCACATCCCAGTCAAATGTGTGTCCAGTCTATTTGTAAAAATCTCTAGTGAAGCACCCACAACTTTGAGGCAAGCTTTTCCCTTGATTAATTGTTATCACTGTCAGGAAATTTCTCCTTACTTCTGGGATGTAATTACTTCTCTTTTTAGTAAGTTTCCACCCATTATCTCTGGTGCTTTGGAGAGTAAGACAATCCCCCCTTCTCTGAGATAGCCCCTCAAGTACTGGGAGATAGTTATGTCTCTTCTAATCCTTGTCTCACATAGGCTAGATACATCTAGCTTTCTCAACCATTCATCATTCTATTTAGCCTGCAGACCCCTTATTATTAAGGCCTCCTACTTGGGCTGGGGACTGGACTAGAAGACCTCCAAGATCCAGCCCTATTATTCTATGTTCTATGTTCATCTTCGTTGCTTTTTTTTCCTGCAGACTGACTTTCTAACGCCTGAGCATCTTTTTGATATCATGGTGACCAAAACTGACTATTCCAAGCATGGTCTTACTGGTACAGTGTAGAGTGGTAGTATTGATTCACATGATCTTAATACTATCCTTCTGTTGATGCAGCCTAGGACTGTATTGGCTTTTTTGGCAGCCGTAGCATATTTAAATGATTGCCCACTAGGACTCCAAGATCACTCTCACACCTACTGCTGTTGAACCAGGTGCCACCCATTCTGTATTTGTGCATTTGGTTTTTCCTGCCTAAATGCAAGTCCAGACTTTTCTCACCACCCACCTTGTTGGAGAGGGCCCAGTTTCCAAGTCTGTCAAGATCCTTCTGAGTCTTGAGTCTATCTTCCAAAGTGTTAGCAATTTCCCCCGCTTGATGTCAATTTCACGAGTTCCCTTTCTGTGCCCTTATCTAGGTCATTCATGAAGATGTTGAAGAGTTTTCAAAGTACCCATGTTGGGCATTCCCAACTTAACACCAATTTATACCTTCTCAGCAGATACAGGTAGCCACTTTCTCAATGATGAACTCTGGCTTTGTTAGCAGGACTGAGCAAATGAAGAACATGGGGACAAACAGACATGTTTCAGCCTGGATTTGCCAATGCATTTTCTTTCCAACCACTGTAATTTCTAAAGATGGGAAAGTGCAGATTTATTCAGGTCCTTCAGCAGCTTCAGGAAACAACCACTTCCTAAGCACATAACCCATTTCAGCTCAAAGGCCCACACCCCAAGCCTGCTTGCTCAGGCCCAAAGAAACGAGGTGCAAACCTGCCATCAGATACTCAGCCCTCTAACTCATAGAGTTTCTTGACAGCCCACTTATTCTGACTCACGGACCAGGAAGGTGAAGGGAGCTACTTTGAGCCACTTCTGAGGACAGAGCCTCCAGGTAAACGCACGCGGGAAAAGGAGACAACTCTCACACCGACAGGAAAGCACAAATTCTCATTTATTTCCTTCTACTCTGCTACTTTCCTCCCCGCTGACTTTCTCCTCCCACACTGAAGAGTAAAAAATAAGAAGAACCCCTGTAATAACAGGGGATGGGCACTCAAGGGAGGTGGGAATTCCGATGTATGATTCACATCCCTGCTCTTGCCCAGCTTCTGTTGGGAAGCCCTGGCAGAGCTTAGCTTGAGCACCTGAGACCACCTGATGCCGGGAAGGGTCACAGGTGCAGGGGGAGCTACTTTTAAGGCTGCTGCTGCTAGGGCTCTTCAGACAGAAATGGCAGTGAGTTTGGGCGGAAGCTGGCCAAGCAAACCAGGATGGCTCTGGGGACCAAAACACCCAATCCCGGGCCGGGCCTTCTTGCTCTGAGAGGCTTGGTGCAGACGAAGTGGGCCTCCAGGAAGAAAAGCCTCCTCAGAGATTTCGAGAAGCTGGCGAACCAACTAGCCTGCATCGGAGCTTTCGGGAAGCCAGTTTGCTTTCGCAGCTCCCCGCAGACGGCCAGGTGTCAGACGTGCCGTTCAGACTTACCCCGGAAACTCTCCCCACCCCCGCAGGGCCTGTGACTCACGCGCGGGGCCGCAGACAGCCCGGCTTTGGCTTCAAGAACTGCAGGCAGCCTTCCCGGCCGCAGCTTCCTCCTCCCGCCGCCCCCTGCGAGGCGGGGGCCGAGCGGGAGCGCCTGGTCCGGGCACACAGCCCTGCCCGGGGAGCGAAGCCTCGGACGACGCGATCCGTCCCGAAGGCCTCGAGGGTCCCAGAGTTGCCACGCGCCTCCGCCGGCCCGTCAGATCCCCCCGGGGCCAGCGCCCGACGGCGGCGCTCCTGCCGGGCGGACGTCCCGGGGCTGAACGCGCCCACCTCGTTGCAGCCAGCGGAGCAGCGGCCTCGGCCCTTGCGCGGCGCTCGCCCGCGAAGGCCGTCGGCCCGCTGGCCCAAAGCGGCGCGTCCTCCCGTCGCGGGCTGGATGCGGGAAGGCGATTGGGCGGCAGAACCGGGCCCGAAAGGCGGCCTCGCCTCGCCCTCCCCCCCCAGGCGGCCCGCGCCCTGCGGCCCGCGCCCTTCGGCCGCGCCCGGAGCGGGTCTCCCTCCCCGCCGTCGGCCTTACCTTCCAGCCCGCGGGGCTCGCGCCGCTCTGCTCACCGCGGCTGCCCGCTCGGCCCCTGGGCGAGCGGCAGCGGCGTCATCGCGGCGGGCGGGAGGCGGACCGGGAAGCCCAGCCGAGCTGCCCCCTCCCCGCAGGCTGGCAGGCTGGCAGCGGCTTGACGCTGGTTGACGTGCGGGCGGCGGGGCGGCCCCAGCCGGCACCTCCCGCTAGCGCGCAGGCAGGCGGGCGGGCCGGCCGCCTCGCCCGCCGCCCCCGGGGCTCGCCCGGCCGCTCCGCGCGGCCCTGGCCAGGGAAGGCGGTGCAGGGACGGGCGGGGCCGGCAAAGCCGACCGTACCCCGGGGACCATGCGGGCCGGAGGTCGCTCGTCGCTTCTGCTTGCTCCGCGGCGGACGCGGCTCCCCAGCTCTGGCCGCTCTCCGGGGATCCCGGCGGCTTCGTCGACCGCTCTGCCAGCGGGCCGAGGACCCTGAGCTCAGCCGGGCCGGTCGCCAGGAAGAACCCGCGGAGAGCCGGGTGGCCGCTGGGCGGGAGGGCTGGAATCCCCGCGGAGCGGGGCCTGGGCAGGGGCCGAGGCAGCGGCGAAAGAGCTCCGGCCGTCCCGAGGCCGCCTCTCTTCCGCTCCGCTTCTGGGCTCCGTCCTTTGAAGGGGACAAACACCGAAGGAGCCTCGCGGGAGGCGCCGGGGAGGCTCGAAGAGCCACGAGAAGTCCCGGCAAGCGTCGCAAACCAAAGGGAGACGCCGAAGCCAAATGGCCGATTCGTGCGAAGGGAGCCTGGGATCTCGGCTGGAAATGGCCGCAAGGGAAAGAACTGCGGGCCTGGGGCTTCCAAACGGGGCTGGAGATTGGGTGACCTCGGTAGGCCTTGGACGAGACGACGGGCACTCCTTCCAGTTGAATTCAGGCAGCTGTGCCAGAACCTGGAAGGACCCTCGAGGCCATCGAGCCCACCCTCCCGCAGGCATGGAAATTAAAGCCTCCCCAGTGTCGGAAGAGCACCTTTGGGGACGTGGTTTCTCAGTCAGGTTGTTCCTGTTGGGAAGATTTTTCTCACTTTCTGCTAGAATTGCCTTCTCTTGCTTTGGCCCCTATTCCACAGTCTGCATTCCGGAAGCGACCGGCATCTTCGCCACTCCCAGTGACCTCTTTTGGGGAAGGAGTTTGAGGAGCACTTTCGTGTCTCCTCTCAGGCGTCTTTTCTGCAGGACTTTCCATCTCTCTTCATGGGAGTTGGCCGGCGTTTCTTAACCAGCGGCTTCAAGGTAACACAGGCAAGTCCCTGAAATCTCCAGGTATTTCTGAATCTCTCTGACCCCCTGGTTTCCCCATCTCATCCCTGGAAGGAAACCTGGAGGGTCCTGTCCTAGCTGAAACCTTCTTCAGGATGGAGCCTGGCGTTGCCTTTCTCTTTAAGATCAGTCTTCTGACTTCTCCACCCGCCTTCATTCTTGAGTCTTCACCTTTTGCCATCACCTGTCACTATGTTCCTGGGCCAGGCCAGTTAACATTGCCTTCTTCGTATTTAATTGTCCACTTGCCATTTTCCAATGAACGATTTTAGGTCTTCTTTAATTTAGGTCTTCTTTAATTAAATTAAATTTAAGAAATTTAATTTTCTGCGGACAAAGTTGGGTTGTCTTCATATGGCAAATTGTTAGTGATTTGGCCTCCGATTTTAATTCCAGCTGTCATTTTTCACTCTAATTATTCTTTGAATGTGTTTGCTGCACATTTTGACATAGGTAAGAGGGGCGCTTTCCTCTCGCCCCCCCTTTCTTGCTCTAAACTTAAACCACTGTATTTCTCCAACAGCCTGACAGCCTTCTAAACAGTTTTGGTCTTCACCTGCCCCAAAGCTCCCTCCTTCCCTCTGAACCCTCCTCTTGGGAATCGTCCTCTTTCGCAATTCCTGCTGAGTAATGTGGATAGTGTGCCACCAAGGAGAGTGTGGCATTTTGGAAAATAATATATGTTGCTCAGAGATTCGTTTGGGCGCTTAAGGTGGCAAATATGGCGTTGCCTTAAGACGCTGCGTTGTCTATGGGTGTTCGACCTCCAAGTTGTCTTTCCAAATGGTTTTTGCCTTTAAAGTTTTGCTTGCATTATAATCCCAAAATCACTCAAACACTGGAGGAAAATTCCCATTGTTTTTGATCGCATTCAACTGCAGTGGTTGCAAAATCTCACTAAGTATTTGGCCTTGTGGAAAAGCAGATAAACATTCCTCCCGAAACAAAATGAAGTAATAATGATTCAAGAGTTGTGATAATCTTAAAATTAAATATAGATTCTTTCTTATATAGATAGACTGGGGAAGCCTGGGTGCCTGAAATGAGTTTCTTGAAGAATTTGGACTCGAGCCAGACATAAGCCCGGATAGGGGTCAGCTGGCCCAGAAGCAACATTTGGGGAAGCCATCCATAGCTCCTTGAGTGGCTCTGGCTGCCAGTGGGATGCCAAGGGGACTGGCTGTATACTCCCATCAAACCAGCCCAGGTGTGTGCAGGATTGACTCTCCATCATTTCTGCTCGTGCCCAGAGGGTGGTGGGGAGGGCATACTGTGGGTCCCTTCTAGCAAACAATTTGTTGCCAGCTTTCTCTCTGCATGCCCTGCCCCATGGACTGGTCCCGCTTGCTCCCATGACAACTGGCCATCCTCCCATCAAGCAACCAAAGGCTGGTGTTCCACTGGTCTTCAGGCCAAAATTTTAGGGAGCCCTTATGTTTGGCTAAATGTTGCTTCTTCCAGGTTGGGACTACTATTTTAACCTGGGATTTGGGGGTTGGATTAATGAAATGTTGTTCTTTAAATCCACCCAGAGCTTGCCGTGCTTAGGTGGGATTGGCAGCCATAGAAATGAATGTTGTGTGCAGTGCCAGTGGCGCATGGCTGCATGAGGCAAGAAGCAAGTCCTCTAATGCCGATGACATTTGCCTAACATGCAATATTTTTGGGGTTGGTGGCTGGGGGTACGTTTCAACTTTGGCTCCCCTGACTGCCTGTTTCACATGAGTTTATTTTCTAGGAACAGAAGGACAAGGTAGAGGATGTCTGGACTCCTCTAGTCAAGTTTTTCAGGTTATATTGTGCCATTGATAATTCATGATATATATTTTCCATCTTTTTCTGTTTTAAGCATTGTTTATTTTTGTTGAATGAAGTGGAAAACGTTAGCCAAAAAAAGTGATTGGCTGCTCTGACAGATATTAAAGATTGTTCCGTAATCATTAGGTGATATTTTTATATTGTTTATTCTTTGCTAATCCTATTGTTCATTTGTATATATCACTGCATACTCTACGCTGATTTAATGCTTGCCTGGAAATGCCAAAAACACCCATCTCCTCCCACAATGCCAGCAAAATACCTGTTTAACTAGTGACACAGAAAAAGCACCAGTGCAGGAAGCCACTCACCTGATAAACCCTCATAAATATCCAGCCAGAGAAGCACCCCCTGAATGAAAACAGTCATACATATATAAGCTACAATAATTTGTTTACTTGTGGAGAATTCCATATCAGGCTTGCTGGGCTGGGGTTTTTTTGTGTCAGCAATTAAACAAGTCTTGCTGCCATTGTGGGTGGAAGGAGATGTTTTGGCATTTCCAGGTCAGACTTCCATCTCTGCCTTGATTTGAGGGCACTGTTTCTGCCACATTTCTGTGGGTCTTATTCTGGCACCTCTTAATTGGGCAGAGTTAATTCATGGATTGAAGCACAATATAAATACACGCATATAGAATAGCTTCAGGTTCAAGCAGAGAGACAATCCATGTTTAAAATATTCCAGCATCCAGAAAGAAGGAATGTGGCTGATTGGCAAAATACAAGTAGTAATTTAGATTCTGATATACAAACCATAATAAAAAAAAACTAAATCCAGGAATAGTGTTGTGTGTAAATCAGGCTACAATTTTAGAAGAGGGAATTGTACATTTTTATCTAATAGCTAGTATGTCCTGATAGAACGCTTACTCATATACTTTCTTGAGTCAGGGACCATAATTAACAATCTTTTATTCTTGAGTGAGTCATGTTCTAAAAAAAAAAAAAAAANGTTCTAAAAAAAAAAAAAAACTGGCTACAAGCATTGCAATTCTTCCTTTGTAGAAGAGTACAAATAAATCAGTTGCTTTGAAGCTGGTCAAGCAAACACAACAGCAAGGTTTACACAACAGCTAACTTTCAACCTTCCTCATATTAGGAAACCAGAATTCCTGTCACAGAAAGTACTGTGCCCAAATAACCAGACCACATTTTTAACATGGTGAGTTGCTTAATATGGAAACCTGCCAAACCAGAAACGCTTGGCCCTCACCTTGGTCAACCTGCCAGGAGAAGCCAGCCTATGATTAGGTGATCAGTGTCTGCAGTCAGCATGCCGCCAAGGCTTTGCATCCCAGAAGCTAAGCTGATCTGGATCAAGGCCAACCAGAAGGAACTGGAAACTAGAAGTGCATCCCAATCCATTGGACTCCCTGTAAGGTCCTGCCTCCCCTCACTCAAAGTAAAAACACTTGAAACTTATTTTCTTGAAATGTATTTCAAAAGAAACCTTTTACTGAGCAGATTTTATAGCAGAACAAAAGCAAAGCAGACTCTAAATCACCTCAGGCAATATTGTTGGAAATAAACGCCTCCCTCCAGTCCAATGTGGATTCTGCCAATCCACAGATGTGGAGATGTTATTGTAATGGCCCATCCTGAGAACCAGATAAGCATGCATTCCCAGGGCCATCTTCCACTGGCTTTCAGAGTGAAACAACCACGTGGCCCTCCCCCCTTGTACATTCCCAAAAGTGAGAAAATCTCAGGGTGCTTGGGCACCAGGATAAAGGTTATAAAAATAGCAGTTGTCAGAGGTATAAAAAAATTACATTCAAGGTTCCCCCCCCTTCCCCCAGTTGAATGGCAGTATCGTTCTAGGGATCTGACACTCCCTCTGCTGTGAAGCAGGTTCTTCCCCCCCCCCCCCCCNCTCCCCCCCCCCCCCCGCATTTCTCCCCAAGACCCTCCATGTGGGCAGCCACAGTCCTATTTTCTTATTAGCATCTTTTACTTCTGAAGAGCTTGGAAATACTTACTCTGTGAGCTTCTTGACGTGGTTTACAAGCAACTACGTAGTCTGAACAAAGCCCCCACCCAACAGGAAACCATCTCGGCCTAGAAACAGAACCAGGTCATTTGATACTGGAAATCATGACACCTGGCAAGGCAAGGGCTTCATACCACAAACACACATTCATAGCAGATTAGGTCCCAGGCCCTGCTATGAATGAATACCACACAGGAAGTGGCCTGTCTCTCGCCTGCTGAGCACTGTCATCTGCTGGAAACACCCATTAACAAAGCAAAGCTGGTTGTTAAAAAGATAGACACTGATCTCTGCCCTAACCCAGCAGGCTGGTAGTTATTCTCTTCCCCTCACCAGTACCAGGTCAGAAATCTACCTACAGAGCCAGATAGATCCGTATTACAGCAGGCCAATTTGGCACCTACCTGGTAGTCTGCCCAAGCAGCTAAGTCTGGCTTCTCATGATGGCTTACTTCACACATACTAAAATAATGGCTGGGTTCCCACAACATCCTGAGCCATAAACTCTCCAACTGTGGGACGAAACGTTTTTGCATTCTGGCTATATCAGGGAAGGCGAACCTGCCCATATCAAATAAAGTAAGAGTGTGAGCAATTGAGAAAAGAACTTCTGGCAGGAAACTGAATATTAGAAATGCTGATAACCATTTCTCTAAACAGGCCTAGGTTTTTAAGCAATAATCTGAAAGGACTGATACATGGGGTTTCCATCTCCTGCTTTTGTTTTACTAAGTTTCTGTATATCTCATTTTTGGAATATGCTTCTCTCTCTGCCTTTCATTTATCTCATTCTATTGAGACAATTGTGAAACTTACTTGGGTGTGCACAAACAAAAAATGTCTTTTGTTTCAACTTGAGTAGAAAACAGCCTAATTTGAAAGGTGTCTTTGGAACCTCTTGGACATCTGAGATTTGGTCACACTGCAAAAAAAAATGTTGAGAAAAGTTGCAGAGAAGAGCAACCAAGATGATGAGGGGCCCGGAGGCTAAAACATACGATGAACAGTTGCAGGAACTGGGCCTGGCTAGTCTAATGAAGAGGACTAGGGGAGACATAATAGCAGGCTTCCAATATTTGAGAGGCTGTCCCAGACAGGAGGAGGTCAAGCTATTTTCCAAAGCACCTGAAGGCAGGACAAGGAATAATGGATAGAAACTGATCAAGGAGAGATTCAACCTAGAAATAGGGAGAAACATTCTGACAATAAGAACAATCAACCATTCAGGTATGAGCTTCTTCGGCGACAGACTGAAATCTGCGATCATGAGCAGTTTCAATCTGTGCTCAACGCTGGAGCACCCCAAGCCATCTGATTTCAGGGATAAGCCACCCTGTAGAGGTGGTGAAGAGGGGGAAGACTGCCAGCAGGGTCGAGGAGAGTCGCATCTCTCCTCCCCAGCTGGCCTTCCTCCCTTTCCCAAAGGCGGTTGCAGCGGTGGTCAGAAATGACCACCTCAAAAAGAACTCGACCAGAAAAGAATGTGCAGGAGGAAGACAAGAAGAGAAAGTTTTGGCTGACCGGGTCGAACTGGAAAAACAACAATACAAGGTACCCTGGAATTTTAATTATAAAGAACAACATTGTTTCCAAAGAAGACTTTGAAGCAGCGAATGAGAGAGGGAAGGGAAAGGATTTGGTTTTTTTTCTTTTCTTCCCTATATTGACAACTAAGAGATTTCAGCAAGAAACAGGCAGAAATCCACTTTGACATTAACAGGTATTTAAGCTGAAAATAAAATGTCAAAGGGATAATAAAAGATTTCTGGATTCTCAAAAACTTTTAAAAGAAGGAAAAAAAACAAAAAGGGTGGGATCTGGAAAAATGGAGGAGACCACCTGGAAGTGAAAGGAATTAACAGTGAAACTTTAACAAGATT
>BHFT01030542.1:0-15066 GCA_004320025.1 Laticauda laticaudata | reverse complement strand
AATGGGAATGCATTATTTGAAGCCGGTTATTTGCATACAGAACAGTTCAGATATCAGAGGTCCTGAAAAAACTTAAAACATGACTCCTTGCAGGAGACAGCATTATAGCTCATATGTGTGGGCCAAACATGTGAAGTCTTTAGGGAATTTACCTTAAAGTTTAGGTAGAAGACCTAATGTGTTGACTAATGTCTAAAGAGGTTAATTTATCACTATAGTGGGTTGACAACATTTTTTAGCCCTGTCTTGACAAATTGGGCGCCATAATGGATATGATCAATGGATATGATCAATGGATATGATCATAATGGATATGATCAATCAATTATCTGAAAGCAAACATTTCCCCTGGAGAAAAGGGGAACATTAGAAACAAAACAAAACTCTCAGTTTTTCAATTGTAATAATACCTATCATTTTTCAGACTCTGAATTTTTCCCATAATTAAAGATATTATGGATTGATGCTTTCCTAACTTGGTTTCAAAAACCTCAGTTTTCTGCCATCTTTCATAAAAATTTAAACATAAATATATAGATCACATCCCAAGGGAAGAAAATAGCTTTACACATGCAACCTTATACAATGCAGTAATAAATCTGGGACTAGAACAACTAGTAACCAAAAACACTAGACTTAACAACTGCCTCGACCTCATCTTCTGCAATAGTTTGAATTCAATTTACAGAATACAAATTAAAGAACCCTTTTCCCAAACAGTGATTTACAACATGATAGATCTTTGTCTCAAACATACATCCACACAAAGGTTCATTCAGACAAAATCATCCCAATTGATAACTAAAAAAAGGCACTATGATCTTAAAACAACGATCTCTCATCGTGATTGGCAATTTTCTATTCTGGATGCAATACTTAGAAGACCATTACTAGACCATATTTTGTACTTGAAGTCAAAGAGTCATCAAACTTATGTTACCGATTAAACAACTCGCCAAGAACCAGAAAAAATGAGTTACCCCGAACATAAGAAGCGATGGTGCAATTAAAAGAGAAATCACGGTTGTGGGTGAAAACAAATCTGGTCACGTTTTGCCAACGCTTGAAAGGCCGATACAAAGATTGCTTATGCGCACCTAGAAATAAAAACTGAATGCAGCCAGATTATCAGCATTAAGAACAAAGAGAAAACCTTCTATGCGACCAGATTACACTGCTTTCTACTTTGGTTAGAACAAAAACTAAGTATTAGTCTACCCAGCCACCTGAAAGGCCTAATGTATGGAAATTCTGTCAAATGACAAACACTACTTAAAGCCAACTACTCTACCCTTCAAAAAGTTCTTGACTATGTGATGCGAATGTCGAGCAGAATGGCAACTCTCAAATCTGCAAAAAAAATGCTCTGTCCGACATAGTGGTGGCAAAGAAAAAGGGGGGATTATATCAGAAAATAAAATACTTGTTGAGTACTAAAAGTAATTAAAAATAGACATAAAGAAATAAAATAAAGAATATTAATAAAATGTAGACAGAAAACAAAAATAACTTGTTGATCTTGGAGAACTCATCTCTAATATTTAAGTGCTAGAATGCCATTGTAACTACACTAGCCGCAGTAAAGGTTTCAGAGTGTTAAACTTAGTCTCTACATAGCTTTTTCCCTTCTGTAAGTATACACTAAAGACTAGAGCATACAAACGGAGGTATATATTTGCATGTAGACCAAAACGTCAAATACAAACTTTCAATTAAGTCTGGAACTCAACTGACATATCTGATATCTAGCAATGTTTGAGAAATCCAGAAATATCTTCAGAAGACATTCTCCACTCCTCTACTCGTGCAATAATACTATGCCCCCAGAGTCGAAATTTTAGACTTAGAAACACTTAGAACTACGCCACTCGGGCTGATAATAGTATAAATACCATACATTGGAATGTCGTACTGTCCATGATACTTCAGTGTACGTAACCATAACAACAAATTACGCAAACAGATAAATAACAAACTCAATGTTAGAGCCACCAAACTGATTGCGGAAATCACAACTTCAGCAACAAGAGTGTCATTCTCTGGATGACTTCTGTGTGCTTGTGGTTCTTCCTCGCCGCAAAAACCCTCAAAAAACTTTACCGTATGACTTCTCTATTGACCTCACCCCTTTCCCTATGCAGGTCTGTAGGGGGAGCGCGCATAAGCCGCACCAATGGCCTACCATCACCCTTTGTTTCTTCTTTTATTTCTTTATTTTTTAATTTTCTTAATATGTACTCATGTACACTTCATAACTATGTTTTTACTTATACTTATTATCTTGTAAGCAATTGACAAAAATAAATAAATAAAATAAAAATAAAATAGTTCAATGCAGTGTAGCAGTTGTCAGTTCCTGCAATTAATTTGTTTTTTTTAATATAATTTCAACCAACAAAACTGATGGTTATCCTTCGTTCACTTTTCTAAATCAGTTGTGTTGGTCCCAGTTCATTATATTGTTATCTGTGCACTTGTACTCAATATAAAAGAAGAATAGAATCTCTCATTAGATTTACAGTAATAGTGATCTGTAATTCTTGATCCAGCAAAGCTTTCATCCCTCTGTCTAGCAGTCTGTGGAAGGTAATCAGACTTTTCTGTTGCAAGTATCTGGAGTGTGAAATGGAATTGTTACAGGGGAAAGACACTTATCCATTTATTTCTCTTTCTCTTTTGGTTTTAATCATATCTAAATATTTCCTGATGTTTGAAATTTCTTTTATACAGTATTTGATTCTCAGTACTTGGATTTTTGTTGACTTCTTTGGTTGAACAAGAACATTCTGTTTGACAGTATGGAAACATTGTTTTCTATTTTGTTTTTATTTATTTTTAGAAAATAAGTATTAGACTAAAGAAGGAAGATGGGATCTTTATGGACCTTTGACTGTGCTTTATTATTTTTGTTGATATCCCAAACAAGTCATATATAAAGAATCATAGACAGATAATATATTGCTATATGCTTACTTATTATTAAATTTCTCCAATTTAGCAGTTAAATGTCCATCTTACAAGAACAATATTTAAATAGAGAACATTTTAGACAATAGTGAATATTACCAACAATGATCCTATCAATGTCATTCCAAAACTGCAGCTAAAAACAAGCAATAATACAAGCAAACCAGAAATCACAATGACCTAAAAACAGCACTTAGACCTTTTAGCTTCTCTTGCTTTGTTAAAGTCAATGCTCATGATACATCATCAGAAAAAGGCTACATAAGAATGATATTCATGAGAGCATGATAAGGCAAAAGCTTGGGGCTTTGAGAAAGAGGCAACTTGTAAGTCCCTTATCTATTGTATCTAATATTTTTTCAACTTGATTAACAGAATAAGTGTGATCAAATAAGCAATTGGCTGTTCTACTTTTTTTCAAAGTGCTCTGATGTCTTCTTTATGGGATTACCTTTCCCACTTCAGTGGATTTAAAATGGCTACTTCTGATCTTGCTTATAGATTTGCTATACATTTAAGAAATAATTGATAGGGGCACTTCCTTGGGCAGATAGTCATACCTGAAATTAGAATTTGGAATTTGACATATGAGATACTGTTACAAGGTAGCCATAAGAAAAGACTTGCCAGTGTTCAAAATAGCTGTCAGGTCAATTTGCCAGAATATAATCCTTGCCTTAGGACATTCATAGTGAGACACCAATTTACTTTCCCTTCTCTCTGGGCTGAAGCCACCCACCACACTTAACACTGTACACCTCTCAACACTGATTTTCCCAAAGGAAGATTATGATGCTTTTTTATGTGCTTGGAGCAGTTTGTTGTATAAAATTTAGAACACAGTTTGTGACTGTGGGCTATGCAGAACAGAGATGTGAAGAAATAGGGCTACCATTTCTTGGTTTCAGAAACTGAAGTAAATATTAGATAACAGCAAAGATATACCATCTAGTGATACTTTCAGAGTTTAGAAGTATAATAGCTTTAATCTAAATATTTTTTTAAAAAAATATAGGTGTAATACTACTTTTTACACTGAATGTATTATAAACAAGTGTAAACCCCAATGCACACATGAAAATAATAACTCTATTAGAAGCTGGTACTTTGCATTGCAGTATGGCATTTTTTCCCATGTTAATTAAAAGAAACTAAAATTAAACTCATTTTGTAGAAGGAAGCTGGCAGTCATTAGCAGAATAATTTGTGGATATATTAGTGTTCATAGGCACTGTACTTAGAAACTCACATATATAGTAATATTTTGCCAAAATCTATTTCTCCAAATTTTCTCATCTATGAAAAAAATCTTTCTGCTTTTAGTATCTCAGTTCTTTGAATTTTTAGATGGCTAGATTTTCCTTTGGTGATATTTTCACTTTTATTATTTAAAGGAGTAAAACATTTGATTGTTCTTGGGTTTTGCATTATATTTCCTTTCATCATTCTTCATCTTTCTTGTCTGCCCACATCCCTAGCTGAAAACGTTTTGGGAGAAGTTTCCCCATTGTATTGTCCCATGGCTATAATCACAACGGGGGAACCAGGAAGGTTGTAGAATACTTGAAAAGTATGATTCTATAGCCAAAAGGATTCACCCTCCCTGTTTCATGTAACTATATTCTAGCTAACATAAGTTTAGTGACTCACATAAATCAATCTATCAATGTAAGAATCAATCTATCAGAACTGAATAACAGTGTCTGAAGAAAAATTTTCAGCATAACAGAGGAATGTAATATAATTTAAAATTAAGTGACTGAAAATAAGGTGAATATTCACATTTGAGGAGAGATAAGTACTAATGAGGTTTCTGTTTCTTTTCTATCAGTAAAAGGAGAGTACATTTATAATTCCATACATTCCAGCTGTCAGGATTCCGGCAGTTACTCCAGTTAAATCATATGCCTCAAGCCACACTCCCAAACTAAAAAGGATTCATTAGAAGTTAACATTCCAGCACTAGCCTGGGTGTAGCCAACTCTGAGACATGTAATTCACTGTCACCCTTGATCCTGCTTCCCCCCACCCCTCTGGGTGTATCATCCAATGAAACACACCCATAGCCAAGAATCATCAATCATGCTCTCCAATTAGATTTTTGTGCAGCAGAAGCTTCAGTCATCTAAGCAGTCTCTGAAGAAAATATGAATGGAATGTACTTTCAATTCCACACTGCTGCCTGCTCTTTGAAACTCCCCCCCCCCTTTCTGTTGACAACTATAAAACGTGCATACAAAATGTTTTATTAGTTGACATTCGGCTCCCTTCACTTCTTGAAGGTGATCTGTACAACACACACAAAAAAACAAATTGATTGCAGATATGGAAGCTTATGCTCATGAAACCCCCCAGGCTTGGTTGGATTTTCTGCATGGAACCTTGCTACAAGGAGATCAGCTTGGACATTCCTACTCTTTACCCATGATGCCTCTCATAAGGGGCACCCTTCACTTGATTAAATATTGAAGTTGTCTCCTGTGCCACCTCGAATTGGGGATTCATTGCACCTCATAATGGGTTTGACCTCCTATGACCACGGGATCTGGGGCTCATGAGGTAGGGGCTTTCAGCATTAATCCTACCATGGGTTTTAATAGGCTACTATGGAATACCGGATATATTTTCCCTAACAATCAGGGCAACTTCAATTGCACCGTGACTGGGTTGATGATCTTTACAATGGTGAATGGTCCCATGAACTTTGGCCCCAATTTCTTGCTAGGGAGTCTTAACCTCAGATATTTGCTGGAGAGATAGACTTTCTCCCCCAACTGGAATGGTTGTTGCGGGGTTCGGTGTTTGTCTGCCTGTCTCTTATAGTCTCTGCCGCTTTTGCCAGTGCTTTTTGACATTCTCCCAAGTTGCTTTCAGCATTGACATCTGATAGGTGAGGCTGACTGAGGAGGGTGGGGATCCCTTGAATACTCAGATATTGGGACAAAGTCCATGCCACTCATTACCTTGAAGGGGCTTAATCCCATTCTATTGTGAACAGAATTATTGTATATGACCTCTGTGAAAGGCAGGAGGTCTGCCCAATTGGACTGCTGATAATTCACACAGCACCTCAGATACTGCTCCACCATGACGTTCAATCTCTCTCTCCCCCCACTAGTACTTGGGTGAAAGGCTGAGCTAAGACCCTGGGATGACCCAGTAGATCGCAGGAACTCCCTCTAAAATTTGGCCGTGAATTGGACCCCTCTGTCTGAAATAATTCTCTGTGATATTCCATGCAGGTGGTAGATGTGCTTCAGGAACAGCTTGGCTAACTGGCTGGCTGAGGGTAGTCCACTGCAAGGTATGAAATGTGCCTGTTTGGAAAATAAGTCTATTACAATCCAGATTGCCATGTTTCCCCCACTTTTTGGCAACTCCACTATGAAGTCCATTGCAATCTCCTCCTTGGCCTTGTCAGCTCTGCTACCATTTGTAGCAGTCTGGGGGGTTCCCCCCTTCTTTCTGTTGACAACTATAAAACACGCATACAAAATGTTTTGTAAGTTGACACCAGCTATTAACACTGTTATGGAGTGACATTGTGTAATGAGGGATTCTGGTAAAACACTTGAAGCATTATATTACTGTTTTGAAAAATAGAAGAAAAGAAAATAATGTTGCAGTCTTGATTAATTTCAGTATTGAAGCTTGTGATGCCCACCTTTGTTTGACTTTGACTCAGTATTGCCTTTAAGACAGGATTCAACATCTGAATTACCTCATACAAGTTAAATTTACAGCTCTTAGTCTCTTTGCAGCTATTGCAACAAATTGATGGACTGTAGGAAAAGTTACTTTAAATGAATTGCCAGTGCAACAGAACAAGCTCTTGATGCCAACATAAATCCATACTCCAGCTGCTCTGGTGACACCAGGAATAGAGTGATGTATTCTTCTGATTCTATAAAAGTTCATTTTTATCATAATGACCGTATCTATTTACAAAGCAATCATGAATGATTCAATGAAACAAACAATCCTGAATTATTTGAAAGAGGCCGGAGCTGTTACAGGTTTGACTCTTATTCTTCCTTCTTTGTAAGGATACAGTTCATATTATTGAATACAAGAACATCCTGAATGCATGTCAGTATGCTGCACATACTTCCAAGCTGGTGAGATGTAAGCAATAATATATTACCTTACAAGCTAGTGTTCTTGATGAAGGATCTCAATTTATTTAGGAAAGCTGGATTTGAGCCATAATGACTCAAAACATATCAAAATAGTCTGTTAATAATTTTACCATTAGTAAGGAATGCTGCATTGGTATCTCTTAGACTGATAACCATCTTTTAACAACAACAACAAAATATGCTGAGTTAATTGGCCAAAGTCATGATGAGCAAAAAGTATTATTATCTATACCCATAGATAATGATGATGCTATCAGGTAGTAGATTCTTTTTCTCTGGAATTGTTTTAAGAAGGATTAATGCTGTATTGATAGATTTGTATACATGGCAAAATGGTGGACTAAATTGTTTATTCCAACTCATATATTCTATGAGATGGAAGATTACAACAAAAAGGAATTAGAAAAATGAGTTACCAAATAAAATAGAATACATAGAATACATTATTGTGTGTGAGAAATAAAAAATGGAAAAATCATAGAGTGGTATCCACATGAATTTTACGGTTTAATCCAAATGACAAAAATGGACAAAAATTGCACTATTATTACACAAACTCTACAATATCACAAAGAACAGAGAAAACAGATTAAATTTTCCATTATTTGCCCACCATGACCACTTTTTCAGACACCTTTAAACTAGAAATAAGTTTTAATAAAAATATAATATTGTGAATTAATATTCAGAGAAAAATTCTGCTGTGTGACATGAACAGACTGGTGGGAATGAAATAAAAGAGTACCACACATACGACGAGGTCATTTGGAAATATAAGAATGAAGAGAATGGTTATTGTTTTGTGAGCATCATCTTAGAATAATGTCTTGAACACATGGTTTAAACATAGAACTCTTCAGGTATATTCATTGTAAAGCAATGAATGGAAATTGATGCATGATTGCTTTTATTGTTTATGATGAAAGATTCAGAATATTGGTGAATTGTAAAAGATTGATATGACTTTTGGCATATTTTTTTATATAGTGTCAAAAGTAGAGCTTTTGAAAAAAAAAAAGNTATATAGTGTCAAAAGTAGAGCTTTTGAAAAAAAAAAAGGCAGGAAGAGAAAAAGATTGAAAGTTAAACAATGACAAAAAGAAACAATATGTAATGGTATAACCAGTATGGAATGAAAGAATTAACATAATTTACAAATAGAACATGGCCATAAAAATGTGGAGGCTACTTGGAGCAAATTAGAAAGGTTTGTGCTTATGTCACAGAAGTATATGGAATTATTCTAATAGGAAACAGGAAAATGTGTGCTTGGTAAAATGAAAAAGTGAAATGAACTGGGATTAGGAAACATGCATATAAGACAAGGATTGCTGAAAAAAGAAACAATAAAATGATTGTATAATGTAAATATAGAAAAATATGGTACTAAAGGTTGTAGTTTATGAAATACCAAGAAATGTTGCACTGAATATGGGCAGTGATTTTGCTGGAAAAAAAAAGTTTTGAAAGTGGCTGAAGAGGCTTAAAAAGGAATCACCTATCAAAGTAAATAGAATGAAATGGAATGAGTTGATATTAAATTAAATTCTTTTTGGCATTGATTTATTGTGTGGGATTAAACCAGTAATATTAAATATTAAACTTAATAATCTCTTAAATTTTCTTCTGAATGATATGTTTTCAAGCTGGTCTTTCAAGTCTTCAACAGTGAATTCATTACTGCTGTAATTGAATTCATTAATTTTGTTGCTACCATAGTTATTCCTCTTCTTTTTCCTTCCCATCTTTTCTAGCATTAGAGACTTCTCCAAAGAGTTAGGTCATCACATAATATTTTCAAAATATGTGAACTTGACAATTTGTGCTTTGAGTAAGAAGTCTGAATCTATTTGTTTTATGAATGTTTTTTTTTAATATCCATGATATTCTTAGCAGTCTTATTTAACACCAATTGTCTTAATACCCTACTCTCCAGGTTTTTCAAAATCCAACTTTCCCGTACATGTGTCACAAGGAGAACCATAGCATTTTTCTAATCTTTGCAGTACCATATAGAATGCTGCCCGGAGTCACCTGTGTGGTGGTTGGCTGGTGGCATAAATTTATAAACAAATGAACAAATAAATAAATACCTGAATACCTCCAAAGCTTTCGTTGCTATTCTACCAAGTGATATTTTGTGCTATCTTTATTGACTTGTTTATTGTTTGCCTTATGCCATTAATAGCTGATCCTAAAAAGCTATTAATAGAAACTCAGTAATATATTAATTGCCATTTCTAATTCTAATTATTGTACCTATTATCATTAATTTAGTCTTCATACGTTAGCAATAGCCTTATTTTTTGACTCTACTAGAACATTTAAATGTTCAGTTAGCATAGTAATATCATCAGCATAGCACAAGTTTTTGATATATCATTTCCCAATTTTGAAACAGTTTAACTTCTTCCAATTATCTTTCCCTTGTATATACATCAAATAATAATAAGATATTATATTCAGTCCAGTTTTGCTTGTTACTGACAAGGAGCCAGGAAGTTTTTTCATGTTTTGTCTACATTATGAGTTCCTACCTGTGTATCTAGGCTTCACATAAGTACAATATTCTGGGAGTCCTGTTTTCCTAAGCACACGCCTCAATTTCACAAGCAAAACTAGGGACCTTTCTATGGTCAATGTAGTTAAAAGAAGACATAATGACTTCTCTTTTTGTTTTGTTTTTGAAAACACATGTTTTCAAGTTTGGAAACACTTTCTGAGTTTGGAGATCTTTTAGAAGACTTTTCTTCCTTTTCTAGGATTTTTTTTTTTAATATTTAACGTATTTATAGATGATGTTTTAAAATTGCTCTCTCTAAAATTCTTTGTTAAGTTCCTTCCTGAGAACTTTATTTTGTCTTCTCTTCTCAATATCTCCTATTTTTTCTGACATCTAATTTGCCTTCTTCTGCTTCTTGCTCTTGGGTAGACTCTTTTCTAATCCTTCTTTTATAACTTATTTGACTTCACTGCATAATTCCTCTGGTTTCCTATGAGTTTCAGGATCTCAAAATGAAGTTTAATGTTTTTCTTGGAAATGGTGGATGATGAATTTTAGATCTGTCATTGTAGTTATCCAGATCAAGAATTATCTGTTCAATTACTGAAAGACTTTGTTTATTCCAAGTGATATTATGTATGTGGCAAACAAATCACAGAATAACAAATTATTGGCAACAGTCATCTCCCAGTGAAAATAAATTTATTTATCAAAGTAAGCTTGGTCAAAAAGTCATCACAAAGAGCCATTATTTCAGGTGACATATCCTCACCTGAGCTGCTAAGAGTAGATGATGAATCATGACCTAAGAAATGTATTCAAAGTAGAATGAGAAACCTGGAATATATATATTTTTTAAATTAAACTGCATTGTTTCAAACCAAATAATAATGTTATATTTAAACTCATATTGTTGTGGAGCATACAGTTAAAAAAAATAATTTGTTAAATATATGGATCATTCTGGATCAATAAAATAATTTCATCAAAGAGAATAGGGTTTCAGGCAATGAGAAAGGGCTGGGATCAGCCAAAGATACTAACTTTATTTCCTGAAGTTTCCTAAGTACCATGTGTTCTAGTAGAGAGCCAAAAGGCTGCTTATCAGGTCAGGACATCTGTTGAGAGTGTGAATAAAAACTATAGAGTGTGGCCAAAATACTCAAATCATTTAGTTGAGAGAGGTTGCTGAAGTAGCACAGAATAGAGCTCACAATTGGATCTGAAATGAATAAATTGTATTTGAATCTCTAATGTGACATGTATTAGTTGAAAAGCTTTATCCCTTTGTCAAATCATTGCTTAGCACAAGTCCAGAACAGGTCAACTGATGACCAGTTTTGGTAGTTCTACAAAGGCTGTTTGTGGAATCAGGACTCCTGTTGTTCAGGATTGTGTTCAGGATTGTGACAGAAACTAGAATCAGGCAAAATAGGGAGGGAGGGAGGGAGGGAGGGAGGGAGGGAAAGAGATAATAAATTTAGAAAGGAGCTGTAGGAACTCTCTCATTCATTCATAATCAGAATGGTCAAACAAATGGCAACTTCAAATCTCAACAAATAAATGCTCTGTCCTACATATTGGCAAAAAAAAATCAGAAATAAAATACAGGCTGAATAGTCAAGACTGTGTTAATAATCCAAACTCTGTCAAGGATCTTGGAGTACTCATCTCAAATGACCTAAGTGCTAGAGCCCACTGTTACTACATAGCCAAAAAGACATTAAGAGTTGTTAACCTAATCTTATGTAGCTTTTTTATTCTGGTAATATTACACTAATAACTAGAGCATACAAAACATTTGCTAGACCAATACTAGAATACAGCTCATTAGTCTGGAACCCACATGACGTATCTGATATTAACACAGTTGAGAAAGTTCAGAAATATTTCACAAGTAGAAATATTTCCACTCCTCTACTCATTGCAGAATACCTTATGCCACCAGTCTCGAAATTCTAGAATGAGAAAACCTAGAACTATGCCGCTTCCGGTCCAATCTAAGTATAGCATGTAAAATTATACATTGCAATGTCCCACCTGTCAATGAATATTTCAGCTTAACCATAACAACACAAGATCAAACAATAGATACAAACTCAAGGTAAATCACTCCAAACTTGATTGCAGGAGATATGTCTTCAGTAGCAGAGTGGTCAGTGTCTGGAATACTCTACCTGACTCCGTGGTTTTTTTCCCCAAACCCCAAAAATGTTAACTTTAGACTCTACTATTGACCCCCTTTCCTAAGAAGTCTGTAAGGGGTGTGCATAAGCAAACCAATGTGCCTACTGTCCTTGTTCTATTGTTTCTTTTATATTTTTTTAATTTTTTCTTACATGTATTCTTGTATTCATAACTATGTTTTGACTTATATCTATTATCTTATAAGCAATTGACAAATAAAAAATAAATAAAATAAAATAAATAACACGAAGCACTGTTTTAAAGAAGCAAAAATGCTGATTTTGACAAATTCAGTTGCTGTAAGAAATTCAGTGTTGTTATGTAACCTTGTTTTAGTTCTAACCAAGATTTTGTTTTAAACCCTCTCATTTTTTAAAAGATCTTATTTTAGGTCCTCTAATCCTTAACTTAGTTTAATTGCTTATTCCATCTTTGGTTCCTCTATAATGGATTTTTTTCCCCCAGTGGTTTAGGAGGCCATCTGGAGTTGAAGGATTTAAATAGTCTTTGGGCAAATCATTACTATCTATGCTCAAGACAAGTTCATCTTCTGAACTTATTTTTTGGTGAACTAATTTGAAAGTGTACCTATATTTTATATTGGGAAAACACAGGTTTGATGTTGAAGTTAGAAGGAATATATTTTAGTTACATCTGAAAGGATGTAAAAATACTTTCTCGTTTTGAGTGGCAAGAGTGGAATACCTGGAGTTTTGAATTTAATTAAAATTCTGCAGTTGATAAATTAAGAAACTATTCTATTGGTTCTGTATATTTGTTGGAGATTAGTGCTCACAATGGATAGAAAAAAGAGAATATGGCTGACTACTGAAAAGTATATATTTTGGTGATAAAGTTGTTTTTAATAATCAGCATTATTTGAATTAATAGTAGAAAATACAATTAGATGGACCATCAGAGATATGGAGTATTGTGAAGAGTTTCAGTTTGCCATTTGGGATCCCTTTATTTCTCAATGTATAGCTCAAAGGAGCTATAAATTGATCCTCTTCTCTGTAGAGAGTAAAAGTTAATAGCTATAAGAATAAAAAAGTAATAGATGTAAGATGCAGATAGGTCAGAGATATAGTGTCAACCATACATTATTTTATATGCTTGAGCTGTTCCATAAACTGACAACAAATTTGGTTTCAAAGAAATATGGCTTATCTTCAATTTTTAATTTTCAATTAAATATATTTAATAAAATAGATTACTTGAAATAAATAAATCATTTCCACTTTTTAACCCTTCCTAGGACCTGGTTGAATAGAGATTGTTAAATGATTTTCTTTCTCCCCCTCCCACCCCCCCACCCCCAATCAAGGTTGTTCTGGAGATTTTTTAAGAATAATTTTTTAACATTTTTTCTTTAAAATGTGATGAAGTAAAATAGAATAAAATTGCTGGGAAAAATAAGATGTAAAAATGAGTGAGATTAGAAATATACTGTTTAAAAAATAGAAGACTATAGAGTGGAACAGCAGAGAATGCTAAAGATTCTTGCCCCATGTGAGAGCTGAAAGAACATTTTGTTTCTCAGCAGTAACTCAATCTAGTGGAACAGAATACAACCACAGATCCTGATGGTTCCATTATTCATAACTTCTTGAAAGGCTTTAAAAATGAATTATTCAGAACTGGTAAAATCTGTCATTGATAGACCTGCCATTACTATTATCTGTAATATTTTATATCAATAAAATATAAATCTAATTTGGATTATTTATATTTATTTAAATAAATAAAGAATATAAAATAAATGTATGAATGAGAGAAAGACATTTATTATACATTTTCTGACCTAAAGTAAACATAAATGAAATAAGTAGGCTTGGATTATGAAATATTGGAGGTTTTAAATGTGATAAAAGTGGTCTGATGGATGTAAAACATGCATAAGAATAAATGCATTACTTAGCAAATGATTCTCATCAAATAGGAAAAAAGACAATGCTGGAGAATGCCCTTCTTTTTGTTTAAAGTATTAATAGATAAATGCATAAGATGACATTCAAGATTTGTTGGTTGGAAACCAAAGAATTTAAACCAAATGTTCGGCTACATTTTGCAAGAGGGAGCATAGAGCTGAGAATTAATGTATCAAAGATCCAAACATTATGTATGATAGTGAAAATAGAATGGATGGTTGCAAGTTATTCATTAATGGCAAAAAATAGACTAATAAAGTGGATTTTTTGTACTTCATTAGAATGTTTAGTAGGATTGAAAAATGTAAGGAATTTTAATATGCACAGATTCTAATAGAAAACTTCATATTATATTATAGTAAATGGAAGTTTGTGGAAAGAAGAAAAAAATTATGCATACAAATGTCCTTCTTTCCCCTTTATTGTATTGTTGGAGAGATGTATGTCTGTAGAAACATAAAAGTTAAATGCAATGAAACTGGAGTACATAAGCATCAAGAACAGGGATGGGCTGTTAACAGTTTGCCTGATTTGGGTGAAGCAGTTTTTAATTTTATTCGGCAATAGATTCGCCAAACCCACAAATCCCACTCCTCGCTGGCCCCATCCACCCCTTCCATCCCAGGAGTCCCTGCACAGCTTATTTTGGATCCCAGGAAAGTGCAGGGCGCACATGGAGGCTTGAGGAGAGTGGAAAATGGGCCTCAAGGAGGCTCAGGAAGGCCAGAAACGGGCCTGTTTCAGGTTCGAGGAAAACTTCCGGAGCCTTGGCAGGGCAAAAAACAGGCCTCCTGTAATTTCTGGAAGGCTGGAAACAGGCCCGTTTCCAGCCTCCAGAGGGCCTTACATTTAAATTGGATGGAAGTGATTATTCCTTTTTTCTAATTGGTCTTATGGTATTGCTCTGATAAGAGTTTTGATTAAACAATCATTGCTTTTTAAAAATTCTATATAATTAATAAATAAAGTTAATTGTAATGATTAAGTGTTCTGAAAATTTACTCTTTCAAACATTGCACAAAATTTGGAAACAATGCTGAAACTTCATTGGATTACTATGAAAGTTGAAAAAATAAAGCATTCCCTCATTAACACTATGATTTAACTTAGTAATGTGGCCATTATGGACTCTTGTAATATCACCTATTACTTCTTAAAGCCCATGTCACACTGCCCAACGGATGCAAAAAGGACATAACGGACGAGCAAAATGTTCTATCTGTTGTTATCTGCTCTCAAAAGGAGCAAAAATTTGCATAACTGGAGCGGATAACACGGACACGGGGAGGACGCAGGGCGGATGCAGAGCGGATGCGGAACGGAAGCCCAGCAGATGGAA